>MNPL01010483.1:3967-15636 GCA_002081605.1 Tropilaelaps mercedesae
TGACCTATAAAAAGCGTGCCTTGCCTAAAAATTAATACACACGTTCCGCTTTGGTGTTCGATATTAAAGTGGTCATATTGAAGTGAACAGTACGGCAATACGCCAAGAAAGATTCCAGGACAGGTCGGTGGAGGGCGACAGTGTGAATGATCGGCCACAGAAACTTCGATTGACTTTTAGTCGTTTATTTGTAATCGATGCAAAAGGTTCGTGGTATAGGCTCTGGCTTTTATTAAACATTTGTGACCGCATACGTAAATTGCAATACAGAGCAAACAACCCTTATTAGAAGTTAAGGATAAGTACAACAGTATACACAAAATGCGCTATAAGTGATTGTGAAACTGGTTGGCGGCTAATGTTTTGTTTTGCTGTGGGTGACCGCCTATCACTAAAGCTCTGTCTCACAAGTCATCACGTGTCACGTGTCACAAGTCAAAAGTCATTACTCTGAATAGCTGTTTTTTGTTTTAGCTATATGATGGAATGAATTATTCTTAGCTAGCTGATAAATTTTAGAAGCGTTCCTCAGTGTGAAGTTGAGATAATATCAACAATTGTGACAACAATTAGGTGAGATTACTGAATCTGTGAGAGCTGGAATTAGGTACCACCATCGTATGCCACCAATGATACCAAACAAGCAAGTGAAAGATCGCAATCTTTTTTAAAAATGCTTGAAAATCGTCTGATTATTATTTTTATATCAAGTGAGTTTTATCTGTGTCTATGACTTGAGCCATCAATCTTTTGCGGTATTACCGATGTGGCTGGGACAATCGAGAAAATGATTGTAGTTTGGACGAGACGGAAGGTCTGTAAAGACCGATAACCTAAAGCTTGGTAACAGAGAGCTGAGATGCGTTAATTCGTTTACCTACCTAGGAATAGAAGCAGAGGCTTATGAAACCTAGTTTAGACAACACGTCACGTAAAGATCTCCGAAGACACTAGTAGCCTTAAAATTCACTGAAAAACACACACGCGGAAAACTGATTTAGAGATAAAATCAAACTCACTCGACGGAACACCCTGAATCTCTCGAAATACCGAGAAGGAGCATCCTACTATGCGTCACTCGTACGATCAGACAGCGGCAAACCAGCCTTTCTTAAAACGCGTCTCTTGTCTCCATGTACTTTCCAAAAACCAATTGATCTATCTGGTCTGAAACTCCCCCTTCTTCGTGTGGGGACCTCGGCAAAGGTCGAATTTGTCAACTACCTAGCCTAGTACTAACTTCTAAATGAGCGCGAGAAGAGACTTGTGGAGCTTGATTCCGTTGCGAGGCTCACTGTGGACCATATTATGTGAGCGCGAGTGCACTCCTGTCAGGTCCTTAAGTGCGAGATACCTTTTTCTGGTGATACCTACGTTGCGAGGCTCACTGTGGACCGGACCATGTCAGCGCGAGTACACTGCCGTCAGGTCCTTAAGTCAGGGATACTTTTTTCGGCTTCCAAATTGGCCCAATTTTTCTAACGCATCTTAACATGTGAACCCATATTTAAATACGCTATATGTGTACTTTGGTGGTTATTTTAGCAGTTTTAACATAAATTTAACATAAATACGATTTTACTCGACTTGGGACTCAGGGTATTTATGTGCCACTCTAATCGTCGTCAGAGAACGCCATTCCTCTCAGACTACAATATGCCAATAAGGACAATCACCAATCCCTAACGACGCGAACACTTCTGCAAAATATATAAATCGCTGCTTTGTATGTATTTACATAACCGAATGGTGCTCACAAGTGCAAGTGGGCATTTTTACTACAGCAAGTATTTTCGGGAATATTATGGCAAGTATATCAAAAGCAATATGGTAAATTCACAATAGCCATTTTGAATATGCCAATATAGCTTTAGGATTTGTAGAAAAGACCTATATTCAAATCTGATTTCTTTGTATTTAATTTCCTACTTTAGGTCTTTGGGCGTATATTAAAATTAATAGTCACGTATGACTAAGCTAATTATCTATCTCTATTACTTAAATCTCGTACTCTGGAATGCTTTCGAACGACACGCTACACTTCATGCTTCAAGTGGAGTAGCTTCAGGAAGACCTGATTTTACTTCGCCGTTGGAGAATCGAAGAAGCACGAAGGTTGTACGCAGCATTGACACCACGTATCGTTGAAGTAAATCGTGTGCTTTTCTGGTGCCTCGAGGAGCATACTGCTGAGACGACCATCGGATGAGACTTAATCAACGGAAAAGCCATATTTATCTCCTTTTTTTTTTATCTTCTAGTACAACTATTTCACATAGGCGCTTATTTTTGTCACACAGTGACGCCTAAGTTTGGGCACCGATCCTATTGTATTGCAAATTACAACTACGTTAACATTTTTGCATTACGCTGGAAAAACATGCTCGATTGATTGAAGCTATAGTCGGTGTCAATTTTAAACGGAATCTGTATTGCTCTAAGCCACAATACTGCCTTCCGGAATTTCAAGGAACAATCACGGGGAAACTACGAGTAAATAATTCAGTGCTCCCCACAAGGGCCCAACAACGGCCGCGAAACTTGGAAAGATTTTGGAAACCCGAGCAGGGCATTATAAAAACGATACAAGGAGCTATAGTCGGCGGAGCTTTCACGAATATTTTCTGAAAGCATTGGATAAAGCTCATCTCGTAGAGCTCACATTTGTTTGTGGCACCGCAGAACACCAAAACCTATCCCCCACTATCCTCCTCTATTCTTTTGACAATATTTAGTATTAAGTAACTAGAAGCGTGAGTTTTCCTTTTTCCTCTAGGAATGAGAATTATGTTAGCCCTTTCCCAGACGGTCAGAGACCTGCTCGCTGGGAGAATAATCGGAAACTTCCTAAAGAAGACCTTAACCGCAAGAGGAGAAATCAGGTTTTGAAGCTTTGCCCGGTTTGACTTGTTCCCCTGTGCTTAACCTCAGCCGAGGTAACCGGCACGATGTGATGCTCCTGAGGGATATTTTCCACGTACCGTAGATTGAAGCCAGGATGTTAAGGGAGAAGCGATTTTAGGATGTCTTTAAGATGCAATTGAGAGTGACCAGGTTGTGGCACAGAAGAAATTAGGGACAAAATGAAGATAACAGCCGATATAAGGATAAAAGTATGGCGGTACTCGTCAGAGACCTCGATGAAACCCTATGTGAGGAAGAGATAAAGAGGGCAATTGTAGAGGAAATTAAGGGCGAAACCTAGAAAAATTAAATTGAAAAAGCCGAGGACGGCGAGCGTTACATGATTGACAGCAATTGTGAGATTGAGAATGAAAGGTGGTAAAAAATTAACGGTCAAGGCCAAAATTAGGATCGTCTTCTGGTGATGCAGGATCATGGAATTGTTCCGACCCATTTTGTATCGCAACTGCCTTCAATTCGGGCATTTTGTCTGGAACTTTAAGGAGAAGTTCAGGGAGCCAAGGCTTTGTTACAAATGCACGAAGCATATCACCTAGCCAAAGAATGCCGGAACGACAGGAGATTCCATGTGTGCAAGGTAAAGAGGAACTCCCCAAATAGCATGGCATGTCCAGTATATAGGAAGCTTATTGAAGGAGGGAGACAGAAGAACAAAAAAGAGAACGAGAACGAAAAGAGGGGAAAGAGACGCAACGCACCAGTTGAAAGAAATGATGCACAGGCGAGTCTAAGCAAGGATCGAACAAGCGCTACGGTACGTGCAGACGGGGAGGTTGAACTGGATGAAAACTTGCAGCGGCTCAACCGAGGAAATGGGAAGCCAACAAAAAAAGGAAAAACCAATAACAATAAATAGGACACTTTTGACAAGATTTTGTAAATTCTAACAGCTGTGCATGATCTCATGGAGATCATAATTAATCGTAGAATGGAGGCAAACATCTGCATTACCGGTGAGCCAAACAAGACGATAATGATAAAGAATCTCAAATACGAATGGCACATGAATTATTAGCAGGACACCGCCATGCATCCGGGAGCCAAAATCTGCGAATTAAGAGAAGGGATCGGGTTTCTCGTGAATGGAAATTAAGGGGAGTCTGTAGTGCATAGCTGGTACATCTTTTCCAATCAAAACCCCTTAGCTGCACGTATTGGCTGTATAACCTGAGTGCCAACGTCACAAATCAGCAAAACAGCTAATAATATAGAAAAACCTCAATGCTGCGGCCACAATGGGGAAAGAAATACCACTAGGAAGAGAGAGATCCTCATAGATCGGATAGCGCAGCATGACTTATACGCAATAAATAGCGGAGAAATGCCAACGTTCAGAAGCGGTCGACGGCTGAAATATTCCTTGGACCTGATAGTGCGGACACACCTGATAAGATGCAGAGCCGCGAGGTGGGCTGTTTTCGAACAGTAGAAATCTAAACGATCATCGCTATATAGTTTGCGAGGTTAACCAAGAGAACCAATGGAAGCAAATTGCGCCTATACGACAACTTGAGCGGTCCGCATTAAGAATGAGTATGGAGAAGCTAGAGACAAAACTAATGAGGAGATTCCCCAAGGCAAAGGAGACCGTGGATTCTAATAAACTTGTAGCCGTCCTGCAAGATGTGGGCGATGCGTCGGCCTAACGGAGCCACGAGAGAAACGGAAGACGCAAACCAAAATATTGGTGAGCAACCGAGATAGAGGCCGCCATGACAAACCGCATCAACGCAAACAGGAAATACACAAGGATTGAGAAGCGGCGCGGTCCGGCTTCCGTAGAGAAACAGCAGAGGAGGCATAGTCAGCTAAAGGAACAGCGAAGGGTTCGAAGAACGCTGATCAAGAAATGCAAAAAGATGTACTGGAGATAGCTTTGCGACGAGATTAAAGAGGATGCATAGGAGATGGGCTATCGCATCGTCGTGGGGAGGATGGGAAGACCCTACCCAAAATTTTCCAGATAACTGGTCGATGAAGTTAGCCGAAAGCCCTTGCCATGTCAGTCTGATTGGTCAAGCGAAATACTGAATCTTAACCTAGGGGAAATTCCACCTATGATAAAGGAGGAAATTATACAAAAAGGAAAAATGAAGATTAGGAGGAAAAACAATCGGGATCGATGGAACTAGGGGCCATCAAAAAACTGATGGTCAAATGCTCGGAAACCTTTCCTAACATGATAAATACTCTGCTGAGGACAATTAGTTCCCCATCAGTGGAAGAAGCAAGGCTCTCTAGGCCCTCTGGGAATTAAGAGAAAGGAGGACAATTGAGGTGACGCAATTCGGCTTTGTCAAGGGGAAGTCGACCATATATGCGTTGAAGCAGGTGATAGCTGTAACAGTAGAACAGAAAGCAAAAAAGGCGTAAAACAGGGAACTTTTTCCTAAAGTATTATTTCACGTGAGAAACGTGTTCAACTTATTGAGTTAGAAAAAGATTATTAAGAAGATGCAAGATGTGGAAATATCTACCTACTTTGAGGTTTTAATCTTTAAACACATAGAAGGTATATCAATAACGTACTAGGGCAACGAATGACAGCAGACGCTCCACGGGGATCCGTGAGAGAACGTATAGTCTTTGACGACGAACCAATGAAAAGAAACGTTTATTATTCGATGCGTTGATTTAATAAGTTACGTGTTTATCGATATCTAAATGTGGAGTTACTAAGACATCTAAGTCAGGCATGTGGGTGTTTTAAGGAATGGCTAGATACTAAAGTTGTAAACACATTCCAAATTATGCGACTTGAACAACGCATTTCGGGACAGAGGTCGTCATACCCTTGATCACGCCATCTGTGGTCGTTTGCGATCCCTCCCTACCAACTAAAATATCAGATGATGCGTACTACTTTGAATCGTCTGCATATAATATATACACTACATCCGTGGGCAAAACTTTTTCGGCGCCAAATGTAAACATACAAAACACAAATGGGCCAATATTGGAGCCCTAAGAAAATCTCGAGGGTTAGGAGCCAGTAGAGCCAGTGGTCCCTTTGGCTCTGACACAAAAAATTTCCAATTGGACAATAATTTTGTATTCTCAATATAGTTCTCTTTTACGGTCAAAGGCTTTTGAGAAATCAACGTTTATATTGTTGCTTCTAAACCGCGCCTAGTCATCAACCGTAACTAAGGACGTAACGTGGACCGTCATTTGTAAATCCATGCTTGCTGGAGTCAAGCGAGTCAAGAAGCTTTTCGGAGGCTTAAAGCGAGGATTCTACAAAATATTCTTGGTTCTGTAGAATACATGTAAGACAACTAAGCTTGAATAAGTGGTAGATCCATTGAAATCGTAACAGCAATAATAATAACCTTCAGAATTGGTATTCTAAGATACCATAATCGTCATCTATGGCTCTTAGCTTCAAGTACTAAAAAAGTGGCGCAAAGACACCCTAGAGAACACTAAGGCGTTTGTAACATAGGACATCTTAAAATAATATACGATTAGTTATGTATTAGTTTACTACAATGGTACCAACTGAAAGATAAAAAATGCTAGTAACTATATCATAAAGTCTACAAATTTTTTCAAATTTATCTCTTCTGGTTGATTTAGTCAGGAAGGTTATACCATGCTGACGGTACGAATACAATGATACATTGGGTTCCCTGTTGGAGGTTTTATTGAGCAATGATCGCATAGGTTTTTGAGTAAGCTGAAGTTTTTGGTATGCTGAACTCGTGCGCTAGCGCACGAGTTCAATATAAAAAACTGCACCTGTACATACCAGCGCACAGAATATATAGCAGCAGTATTTTATGAAAGACTGACAACGGATATAGGAAAATTAAAGAAAATAGTTACATATCATGTGAATGTGCAATTGAATATGTACCTATGCGTATTGCTATTCCAATTTTTAGACGCTGACAATATCAGCATCTATGTTTTTTATAACGTTTCTATGAGAAAAAATTTTGGTTTATAGACAATATGTTTCACTAGCCAAAGTTCTTGTTTCTATGTTCGTATTTTAGAACTCATGTCTGCGCTGCGTGTGGGCGCCTACAGCTGAAGCGCGGACTCGCCCGACACGTTCCCGAGAGGCCTGATAGGCTTCCAGGGCATAAGGGTAGGCTTCTGTACAGTGCCTGCTCTAAAGCACATAAGCGCTCGCCAAGGGCGCCAATGGACATCGTAGGAAAATACTTCTGTCCACGCCTGGTTGACTATCTCGTCGTTGTTGGGGCCAGTTCCAATCACCACAAAAAGGTAGAATCTCTTAATAAATACATCAGCATAATGAATTGCATTACTATATCGACTAATGAGCCATTCTATGCATTTGTTCATGATGTTAGTTAGACTTCTGGGTTGCACAACGCCATTGAGCTTAGCACTGGAAGCTCTAGGTGAACGAATTTCTTAGTTTTTTTTATCATCAGTTGAACTTATTAAGCAATATCTGTGTGGTACAGTTGTAATGATAGCTATACTTTCTCTGCAAACATCAATAAATATCTAGCTTGTTGTGTGTTCTAACTGGCATTTAACAAAGTATCTGACTGCATCCATATCTAGGGCACTAGCTAATTTTCTATTGCTTGTATTTGCTATCGACCTTACTGATTTAAAATACCTCAGTAAGTCGACTTAAGTCCTTGAATCACAACGCAATGATTCTATTGGCTTCCGCGGTTCAACTAACAACCACTTGTTTAAAATATAATGTATAATGTAGGATTAATGTACCTTTTAAAAGCGATACGATAATCGCTTTGGCGATCCCAAACGATTATCGTATCATTCCTAGCAGCTACATCCTTCGATTATTCGTGAATGTACACATACGTGCCATAACATTTTAATCGATGATTTAAAAAATCTGACGGTCTTGTAAAACATTTACCGTATGTTAGGGACTTTGAATTGAATTGAAGAAACCTAAAAATGTATTTGACAGCGATCGTGCTTTTTAAAGCCTTTCTAAAAATTAAATTTAAATTGTATGCATTTTGTCGCAATAAAAGTTCATGGTATTAGTTTAGATTTATTTTCATTTTGCATCTCGAGATTCTTGTTAGTACTTGAAGTGCTAAATGGACTGCTAACCATTTTTTATATCTATAAAAAGCTTTAAGATGGTAGTCTGACGAAAACTAGAATGAAAAAGGATAAATTATATATGCAAACTGAAATTGGAGATACATTCCAGCGTGGAACAGTCTATTCCGTTTTCGAGCTAAGAATCTATGTTGAGGCTTAGTCTGAGAGTTAATGTCAAAGTGCTTATGAGTTGAGGTTTTGTATACTGTGACAGATTTGCCTTTACCCTTTAGCCAGCAATCAAAACCACAAAACTTGTTCTTAGTAGTATCTGTGCCAGTAAGAGGTCAATCAAATCGAGTTGAATCATTGCTCTCGCTTTTGCGATACTTAGCAGACGATTGGAAAGTATAAGCCATATTAATGTAAAATGGTCCAAAGGAGATCAGCATTAAAGAAACAAAATGGAGTGTTTTAATAAACATAAAATATACTAAGGTATGTTAAAATATGTGAATCTGGATTTTGTTGTGGCACTTGTATATTTCTTTAAGGTTCAATTCTAAAAGTCAATTTCTAAAATATTCCAAAAACAAACTAAATTTTAATATAATACAGTTATTGCAATTGCGTCGGGCTTTATTTTAAACTAGTTTTCTACTTGTGATTCATAAAGGTTCCTATACTTGTGTTTCCCAGTCCAATTATAACTTTAATTTACCTTCTTGAAGGAGTTTGTTTTTGAAAATTGTAAAGAAGGGGAAAGCATAACGGTGGCAAATACGATCTTCTTTACCACCGCTTTTTCAACCTATTACTAAAAGGATTGCAGAAATTATGATATTATTTCGATAAATGAATCTATTATTTCAGTTACATTTGCTTTACTGTCGTTGTTATTAGCAAAATTCCCTTATTAACAATTGTATCCACATTTGTATGTAGTTTGGGATACTTCAATTCTGTAGAATGAAATATTGATCACGTTATCCTTTCAAAGGTTCTCCTTTTATGTATGCGTTATTCAATTGCCCTTATCTAATCGTCTGTTTATTGTTTAGGTTCAGCTGCCGAAGCTACTTCGACGTTATCCAATCAGTGACCATCAGGACTTTGCGCTACCACACGATGTGTGCTATTTTTGCCAGCCAGAAGGTTGTCAGCTGCGCGGAGCGAAACAGCTTGGCACCCGTGATTTTGAACCATTCGTGTTCTCGCTCACGGAAAAAGATTCGTCACGTGTTCGCTATGGCGTATGCGTGAATTTACAGCGACGTCTGCCACGGGCTCTTCCACTACCAAAATCAGTGAGTGGTGCGGCAGGCGCTTCAGCTGGTCATCGGGCACCCCAGTTTAGCCTGACGTCTTTCTGTGTCATTTCGCATCATCCGTTCTTTTCAACATTCCGCGAGTGCCTCGTTGAGCTCAAACGAATTATCGATACTTTTAGTGAAGCCGGCTTGAAGTGCACTTGTCAACAGCCTTGCCACAAGTAAGTTAGCACTATAGCTCGTTCCGGTAGTGTATAGAAAAAATCCACACGAAGGATTTCTGCCGATAGTTCTACCACCGAACCTCCCGTCTCCCGTATCTCCCGTCACTTGGTTCAACTCTAACTATACGACGCATTTTCGACTGAAGTCAGCATAAAGAAAAGATTCAAATCAGGGTAACATGTCGATACTAAGAGATTTGTACACAAGAATGGAAATATTTAATGGAATAAGGAACTGAAAAAGCGAGGTTAAAGATCGGTTTGGACGCTTCAGCGTAAATATGATTCCCCTAGGTTTATGCTTAGGTAGAAAACTACCACATATTTGGGCATTTTATTTACGTTCTATTCTTCACGCTAGTTAGGCAGTACATCGCAAATACGTTAGACGAAAGTAAGTGCGGAGTAGCTTAATTACAACTGATTAGCTGTCTGTGATTTTTCGTTACAATAATTTGATTACGAGCTCGAATTTAGCATTTGATCAAAAAACATGAAATTTCGTGTACGGGGCTGACAGCCATTATTTATATTTTTCAATAGTTGAAGGTTTAGAATCTAGATTAGCTTGTATTATATCATAGACTTCATATATATATCATAGAAGTTCATGACTGAAATGTATCGAAATTTTGAAGCAACGCTTTTATTATCTCAGCTAACAATAATTTAGGTATTCTTCTCTCTGTACTAGATTATAATTCGAAACTCTCGTAAAAAAATTTAACGTGCTGCTGATGTGGTGTTCATTTTTATTGAATTCGTCTAGCAAGATTTATTGACTCGATAGGTACATTTTGATGTTGATATATAAGCGAAGTTCGCAATAATACAAGATTGTTCATTGATATTTTCAATAGTTTCAATAGCTTTGGGAGTAAATGTGAAGTGCCTTTCCTTAAATCTTTTTGCTAAACGCCATTCAATTTGCGTTGGCCTTTTACGCCCCCGACATCAATTAATAATTAGTCAAAAACCTTTAATCAAGCTTGTGAATTCGGTCGCTTACTGTTCTTGTGTTTGAAATTAGTTTACGAATAAGCAGTCGACTCGCCTAGAAACAGTAGGATTCTGAAAATTCTGACCTTTGTATTTTCATGCTCTCATGTGTATGTAAAAATAGAGTTTGCTGGCAAATAGAGTGGGCATTATTTTACACGGCGAGTGTTATACGATTCATATAGCTTTGGTTACACGATCCGTAAACAAGGAGGCCAGTGTTATTCAATGAAGCATGCGCCTCTATATCGTATCCCTGGATGTGGCATTAAAAGGGACGTCAACAGGGAGGCAGCTAACAAGAGAAGGCTCTTTAGTTTGTACATGTCAAATGCATGTTGACATCTCACGACACTCAGCAGCAACTAACGATTTGATGACCTCCGGTGTAATCTCCGGTTCATTGAGGTACCAAGAGGAGCTTTTCCGCATGTTTATAGAAACATATGACCGTTCGTGGTTATCTAGCAATGGCATTGGTTTTTTCAATAGCTACGTATATACCTGCCACAACAAGGAATAAACGACACCGGATAGACACCTACCCTACGTTGATTCAATGATTTATGTTAGGTGGTTATGTCGTCAATAATTTTCTTTATGGTTCCAGGGATCCGATATGGGAGGCGTTTGTTTCACCAGATGTGGCAACGGCACAGCTTTGTCCTGCCCTTCTCGAGGTAATCCAGGAGATCGAGAAGTGGATCTTGCGACTTCTTTCGCTACCTGTACCCGTGCCTGAGAAAACCAAAGTCGAGGTGGGAAAATTTTCCCCATTTATAAATACTAACCATGTCTCTGTCTGATTTTAATAATCTTATACATCTGTACATCTTTGTAGGGATCCTACAAACTTGCGTTGCTGAAGTTGATACGTGGCCGTAAATCATAAACATGTCAAGCAACTTCTCAATTCCGTCCGTTCCAAAGTCCTTCCTACGGTTGCACAACAGGGTATTTGTGTGAGGATATATATAGGGGTATATACAGCTCCATATCAGCTGACCAGATTTTATAACAAGCAGTTTAACTCATGAAACACTTAAATGGACTAATTTCGCTCAAATTAAGGAACAGACTGGAATCTCTTTTATAATTGCAAAACAGGTTTATTTGAATTGTATAAAAAGTGTATTCTGCTACATCGAGCTAATTCGCATTTATATCGGAATTAGCCCCTCTATATCTACATGTATAGAATTAGCTATTCAATATTCGATGGAACTGCACGACATTCGAG
>MNPL01010483.1:16377-27368 GCA_002081605.1 Tropilaelaps mercedesae
AACCTTAACACTTCCAGGACATATATAACCAGGATATATATATATACATTTATATATATATATATATATATGGCCAACTTCACCGCTTGATAAAATCGACACAACTAAAATAATATGTACGTTCTTCAAGATTAATTCGCAAAGAGTTAATTCGCTCAAAAGGTACAAGCATGTCAGAGGACTTCGTTTTTTTCCAAATGTCGGCTGACCTGCTTTTTTTTGTGTGTATGGCCATTTTCGTACCCAGACCCGGCATCCCGACGGGTAGAGGTTGATATTGCTGAGTTAATGTGATTAGTTCTAATAAGCAGTGTGGATGGATGGGTGTATTGCC
The DNA here is from genome assembly GCA_002081605.1 of Tropilaelaps mercedesae. NCBI lineage: Eukaryota > Metazoa > Arthropoda > Arachnida > Mesostigmata > Laelapidae > Tropilaelaps > Tropilaelaps mercedesae. The sequence goes on from MNPL01010483.1 coordinate 16,712, forward strand.
GTTGTTTCCCTTATTATGGTGCCAACTGACACTTGTAGTGTCTTTGCCTGGGGATGCTTGGAAAGAGATGGTTTGAAGAGTGTTTTGTTTGGTCTTGAAGGGTGTGTTTACCAGATCTTTTGCAAACATAGTAATCCATTTAAGAATGGCAGCCGTGCAACTATTCGTTTACATTTTTGTGCTATACCTATGGATAGCTTAGAACACACTTCTATGATCACGATTTTTGGTGTAGCTACGCTCTTGAGTTACTTTGAAAAAGGTAAGATAACATTCTTACATTATTTGTAAAGCCACCCTCTGGACCCTACAAAAGTGAAATTTATTTACCATATCCATATGATCGTTAGGATGCCCCCGATCGACTAAGTCGTTAAAAATGAAATCTGCTGGGCTGCCTTTCTAACCTCCGGAATTTAAAAACAAGATAAAGGTATGCTCTTCAGCCTCAATAGAATAAATAATATTTGGAAGGCGCTAACCGTTATTTGTCAAGAAATAATAATCGTCAGTGGATTTTTATGCATCGAGTCGGGCATCCATGTGACGCCTGAGTTAGTACTACTCGGCAGGGACCACCCTCCATTACTAAATACACAAAAAAGAATTTAAATTAAGATCATCCAATATGCTTGTTTAAAAATTAATGAAGTAGAACAGTACGTAAATGAGTAGCTTCTGCGCAAAGACGGAAATGCTTACAGGTGCCCGCTTGAGCGTAGTCACTTAATGTTAGCCTATATAAAAAAATTATTCTGCTACGTTCTGAACATGCCTTTCACGTTGCGCACCTAGTGTGCCTAAAAACTCATTTTCTAGGGGCTTGAATACTACAATATATAATCTGAAACGAAAGTTATAAAGCAGCCTCCATTTCTTTCTAACTACAGCCTCATATCCGTTTGATTCAATATGATCGGTACATTGAAAGGAATTACGTCGCGTTCGTTGTCGTAATTTTGACAAGAAAATGCCCTCGTCGTAACGGTGGGAACTAACCTGAATAGATATTACTGCGGGTAGGAAGTATAAATTATGTTGACCTAACTCGAAAGAACTGCATATTGAGCTCTAAATGGCGTAGCTTATGAAAGGAAAGGAGAACATGGCATATGGACCTGTTATATCGCAGGTAATAAATAAACCATACTATGCCTTTGCTGCTTTCTTCTGTCAGATACACTTCTATTTGTATTCTCTTTGTACCATGCTGCAAGACAATATACTTATCCACCAAATTGTTGTAATGCTTCCGCCGAGCCAATTAAACTGCTGCTCTGTTTAACCCTTGCTGGTTCGACCTTTCACAATGCCAAGGTTCCTTACTTTCTTATAACGTAACATATTTATATACATTTTTGGTATTTACAGGCTGATATAGCAGAGAATAGGATTGGTTTAATCTTGTGCATATCGTTTGATGATAGCTGAGCGCAGCAATAATATAATCTATGTCAAGTGTCTGACATAACACTTGTATATGCTAGGGCCGCTCGCTATTTCTAGTTTAATCCTTTTACTGAATATATATATTTTTTAATTAGCCTTGTATTTTTTCTTCTTTGAGGTTGTTCATATAGTGAATAATTTTTTAAAATGGATGCGATCTTTAAAGCAGAGAAGTGTCGTGTAGTAACTAGTACTCTACGGATGCAATTGGAAAGCGACAAACGGACCGAAATTTCGCACATTAAGTTGTGCTTGTTTCAAGTTTATAATAGATTTGCTCTATCGTGCTAGAATAACGATCATACTACAGTTTAGAATAAGTCGAGCCCACTTATATCACTCAGCTATCTTTTAAATGCACTTGTGCTCGAATTGACCTTTTGAAACATGGGTGGGTATTCCCGTGATCATACGAGTATTCATATTTGTTATATTTATACTGAGAAACAGCTCGTTAAGAAATGTAGTATATCCCACTCCAATACCCGCAATTAGTGGCCGATCTAGCGAAGAACTTTTATAGGCAGTAACAGAAAATGTAAATCATTATGTTACTCGGTACGTAATCTTACAAATAACGAGATCTGACGTACCTGCATCTATTTTAACGAGATTCCCTCAGACAAACATCTCTTCATCTCCAGTGTCTGATTTGAGTGACAGAATGAGGCTCGCGCACGATTTCCTAGTATTACTGGGCAACCATCAGATTAATAGTATTGGGGACATTGTAACAAATTGCCAAAAACATAATTGGTGTCGATTACCATAATTTCGAATAGTTATATTTTAAAGTAAATTTCTGAAACAATGTAGAGACGAGGATGTATGAGAGATTCTACTCGTGTTATTTTAAAACAAGTTACACAAGTGACAATATATATGGGGGTATGTCAGATTTAAAAACATGCTTTATAGGAGTATTGCGATCATTTTCACTGGTTTTGACGTGCGGGGCGAATAATCCTAACTGGGCTGGAAAAGAGATCCGATGTAATTTTTCGCATAGAAATTTATGGACATTAAGAAAAAATATCATAAGGAAAGGCTACGACTCAGCTTGGATATTTGGCCTGGGCGTACCATTTTCCCTACACCTGTTTTAAGCTATTAAACCAGCAATTTATATAGGTGAATAAAAACCTATCATTACGATGAAGCTAGCGTCCAATCGAGGCGCGCTTACAAGCAAAATGCATTTAATTTACGTGAATGGATCTTCTGTAAGGCTTTTTAAATTATCATGTATGTTACCGTTGATTTGTCTGTCCTGTCTTTAGGTGGAGTTACTGTCAATGACTCGACGTGAACAACCAATCGTGTTCGCCTTGCCGGATCATAAGCGCTTTTCATTACTCGACTTCCCTGTACATCTGCCACTTGAACTACTGGGAGTCGATAACTGCGTAGAGGTGCTTAAATGTATTCTGCTCGAAAATAAGGTACGTATTGAAGGTAATTTATCAGAATGTCGATGAATCATCACTGTCAGTATCATTCACTGCCAATAACCACAACCAGCATTTGCACATCTCGTCGTCTTTCATTTGCGACACACACTTCATTTACGCATGAGCAACACCTTTCCAACCGTACGTACCCTTTTAAAACACAAAGAAGCTAGTCAATGGCAGATGCCATATTACGCCTAAGCCCCAGGCAACACCGAAGTGCTGCTGACCCTGCGGAGCCGACGAGCCAATACAGGCTCCTCAAATAAAATAAATTACAATAAATTATTCACAGTTAACTTTTAAAAAGTCAGTTATCCGCAGCTTATCGCTCATAATAGACCATTTCTGTTTATATCTGCAAGAGATAAATACAAATATGATACAATCAACAAAGAGGGCCCTAAAGACAGGCGTACAGCTAGGAACGTGCATCTAGGACATTGGAAACCTGGTTACTGACTGATAATGGATTGAAGTACTTCACTTAGTATTGTTTGGGAACAATCCCGATAAAGACATAAATGGAGAAGCAAATCAAGCAAATGCTTTGCATAATTCAAGCCGAGTATACTTGGATAGAAACTCCCGGCGGCACTATTATATCCGCTGGAAGTGACAAGATAATTACAAAAAACTAAACCAGATTGTGCTCTTCAGTCAGCCGTGGGTTTTTTCTAATCGATCCAGCCCGTAGAACCTTAATCTTGTTTTTGTTTGCCAAATGTTAAGAAAATTTTTTAACATTTACATTAATTGTTACTCTTTCAAGTTCAACGCACTCACTCAGCTAATTTGGTTCAATTTTAGCTAAAAGTATGAAAATACTGACCACAAGTATTTATTTTTAATAGTATTAAACGATATTTATTACTAATTAGTTTTATTTATGTGTGAGAGTATTTATTAATGTATAATCCACCTTCAGTATAATAAATTATAAGGCCAACACTGAAAAACTGTACGGTTTGGTAACGCATACATAAAATTAAGGTGTAAAATTAAATCATCTTTTGGCTGATTATGCATTTTGAAATTTCCAGCTGAATTATATTTTGGTTTGAATGATACGTCTGAAGAAGCTCGATAGCTACTCAAAGTAGATGAAAATTGAATAACACACGACGCCTTTGTATGTCACCCAGAATATGCATACTTGGCGACCCTCCTCGGGGGCTTTTAATTTTCATCCATCAGGTTGGGCCAAGAGCATTTAACATTTGTGGGTTAAATATATGTTTCCCTGCGCATCGTTATTTCAGGTAGTCTCTTCAAGATCTATTTAATCCTCCCGATTTAGAGCTCAACCGGTCAAACATTTAAGGTTCTTCATAGGCTTCTTTGAGGCTTTGTGTAGAGTATCATATAACCGACAGATTACATTTTAAAACATTTAATGTACGTAAGCTTTATCTTTTACCGGCTTTCTAACGCAGAGGTTTTTTGAGCATTCATACCGGCATGCCAATTTGTCTTTAGTAACACATTATTTTAGACAGCACTCTGTTCTTCTTGAAATCCTAGGGACTATTTATATGAAACTTAAATTCTCAGTGGGCCAGATATTAGGTAAGGTCTTTCCTGAAGATTTATAAGACCACAGTATGCCGCAAACCGATGTTTCGAGTTGCTCTCTGCGGAATTGTCATGATCTAGAGAATGTGTTGTTCTTCCTTACAAGGTGTGAATGCTCTTGTTCTCTATACGTAGTTATTCTGGAAGAAATGCAGTGGCTACTGATTGTTTTTCTTTCAACAATCACACGGTGCGTTCATGTTCTGCTTAGTGCGCGGCAACCTAAATCGAGACAAGCTAAATTAACAAGTCGCCTTTCTAGTAGTGCATTTTGATGTTGAAATTAAATACGCTGAAAGGTGGTCAGCTCAGTTACGACTTTGAGTAAATACAATATAGGAAGCGATGTTTCGTCTTGACAGCATTTTAAGGACAGGCAGTTAATCACTTCCGTTCTACGTGTGGTTAATCAATAGAAGATGTTTAAACTAGCACTTTTACTCCTGCTCATACCCATTAACTGGCCATATGACAAAAGCATATGAAACTGAACTTCTATCACCTAGAAATGTTTTCTGTCATATATATATATATATATATATACATAAAACATACATATATACATATATAAAATTAGTCTATTACGTTGACTTTTTCATAAACGAACCAGCAACTTAACGAAATAACACGAAATTTGTCTACGTTTATGCATAGTTCGAGAAGTTCCCGTTTTAGCCTTCAAATCTATAATAAGGCTAATACGAGACGAGTTTTACGCATCACTAGGTGACTGCTTCTGTTCAATTATATGTCAGCAGCGGTACCTCTCCATAAATGATGCACTCTTGGTTCTTGTTGATGCTTTGCAGGTAGTCTTACAATCTCACAACTACAATGCGCTGTCAATTTCAATAATGTCTTTTGTGGCGCTGTTGTATCCGCTCGAATACATGTTTCCAGTGATCCCTCTACTGCCAACTATCATCGACGCGGCTGAACAACTACTCCTCGCCCCAACGCCCTATATTATCGGTATGTGACTAACAGCAGTGAAATTCAATACGTGAAGCGGTATACCGAAAATAAAGAAGTGTAAAGCCTTAACGAGTGACTTGATGTCCACTTCGACTACTTCGCGTACAAGTCTCTATTGTATGTTCTCCAATTTCTCATTTGCTCACATTTGGTGCACCTTAGCTAGATAAAAAAAAATCCGCCAAATAGGGGCGTGCAACCAACTGTATACAGTGGCTAACAATGCTTGGAAAAATTTCGGAAGGGGAAAGCCCTTTTGTCTATTGTGCATATTGCCAAGCTGATAATGAAGCAAAGAAGCAACTTATTCTTAACCTGTCAATCGTTATTAGTCCTATAAGTGATCCTTGGTAAATTATCTAATTATCCATGCGAACCTATCTTACAAGTATCATTGTGTTAAGTAATTGCAATCATGGACATTTTATTCACTTCATTATTTATTAAGCTTTAACAAGTATCTAAAGAGCCGATCGAATTTAACATGATTGTTGAAAAGTACGTTGACTTACCAATTGCTATTGCCCAAAGAGCTATTTCGACAGCGAAAGATTGACAAATTGACCTCTATTCATTAGATAAAGGTTCTAGTCGTGCTGTGTTATTGATCATTACTTGTTATTTATTGACATGAATGACCTACAGTACGTAGCAATAGTTAATACGCATGTAACAAAGGTATATAAGTATTATCGAATATTGTAGATGATGTGTTATTATCTGTGGATGCCAAAAGTAGTCAGGATGAGATTTATTTTCCTCGAGGAGATTAACAAGGGGATTGGCAAGCGGAGTGGGACCAAATTGAAGCTGGACAAAAGCTAATGTTGCATAGAAGATATTACGTACACTGCTGGAGTATCCATTAGCACGAAGCAAAGAGGAGAAGCTCTCAAAAACGAGACGAATCAACTGTAATTATATAAGTGCAAGCGAAAACTAGAAGGGATATTACTATTTAACGATCACGAGTCTGGACTTGTCAGAATGTTCAAGCTTGTCATAGTGGCATACCTAGATAATAAGTTTGTAAAAGGTACGGCGGGTCTATGGGGTGAGAGTTGCAATTCCAGATGTGCACTAAAATCTACTAAAAATCTAGTTTTTGAAACGCTTTATCTCGCATACTCTAGCTCGTTGCTCATGAATTAGTTTTTCGTCGAATAATCTAACCTGAACGTAAGTGCTACCACTTGATGTATGTTTTGCCAGCAACACCCGGCAGACTGATAGAGACAGACGTCTTAAGGCAGACGTGTAATACGTCGCGATTTGGCCGCGCCTTTTTTTTGCCAGCCATAAAGCGGCAGTTCTGTTCTAGATACTGAAGTTGCAAACATGAAGAAATCTGATCGGATTATTAGAAGTAATGCGCTATTCTATTAGAAGTAAAGCGCTGCCGTAAATGCTATATGTTGGGCGTTGGTTAGCCCTAAATATACCTTTTGTATAAAATAAATATACAGCCTAAATATACAGCCGCACTTGCTTTCTATGAATATGCTTGTCCTGGCATAACGTTCAAGGCTTATCTACTTTATTGAGGCAAAAATTATGGAGTCAAGCCATGACGGACATAATGACTCCATCTCTTCGTAATGTATAGCTCCCAGAGTCAAGAAAATCCATGATAGTTCCGGAAGACATAAGTTGGAAAAAACGGAATCTTTCTTGTTATGGTCGTATTATTTTTGTGAAAGCATCATTATCAAGTTGCTTCTTTATGATGCTAAGTGTTTAAGACTATGAGGAAGCCATGGTTATTTCTCAGAAGTGATCATTCATGGTAATAATAAACGATTACTCCCGAGCTTTACAAGCGCTGATAGATTGAATTAATGCAATTATCAAGATTCAAGAAAGCGGGTTGTCACGGGATCGAAAACGTTATCAGCAATGCCACAATTGTAGCATACAACACACTCCAGTAATTACTCCACGGTAATTGTCTCACGGCGTCGAAGCCAAAATAGAAAAATGAATGAACAAGTCCGGTTCGCGTTTAGTACAATTTGCTTCACTTCAGAGGGAATTTACGGCACTGAAGGATTCGATGAGTCAAATTGAACTTTCAGTGTGCTGACAATTGAATGATATAGTGTTAGGATTAACTTAGTTGTTATTGGTGGTAAAAGCAGTGCCTTTAGTTCAACCAAATACCTGTCTTTTGACGCATCCTTATGTTGCCTATAGGGGTTCCTGCGTCCTTTTTCGCCTCGAAGCCGAAGCAGCTCCTGTTACCAAACGACGTTTGGCTCGTGGATCTGGACACCTGTACGATAACACAGCCATCTGGCTGCGAACCCATCCCACCCTTGCCGCATCCGGAGGGCGTATTGCTCAGCCAGTATTTCATTCAGGTAAGCACAAAAACTCTTAATAGCTTTTATTTAGCTTTAAAAGGCATTAGAACCATTTTCCGGAAGGAATTTCTACTGATTGAGTATTATAGCACTTCAAATACTGATACACTTTCGCGCAACATCATTTCTATATATTTTTGATTAATTTTACAATTATTTGTTTCGGTCATCCAGAGGAAAAACATTGATTACGGGCGGTAATAGGTAGAGATTTCATGTTAATATTTTATTACTGTATTATAATATATATTTGTAGTACTAAAGATGCATATACTATATGTATATTTGACGTTCATACATATTAAATATACATATGGTATATGATATATTATGCTTTTTCAAGCGTGAAAAATTGCTTGCATACCGTCTGCCAGAATCTTTATTGTCTTTAGATTTTTTCGCTTTGAAGATTTCGTATCAACTACTATGCTCAAACGTTGCCTCGATGTTTTTAAAAAATAAGGTAAACACGTTCCATAAAAAGGTCCAATGCTCTCCACGGAAGCATTTGTATATAGTAATTATGGAGGACCGAATCTGCACACATTACACATAAATGCAGATAAAATTAATGCAGTAAATTGCCCCTGTTAGAAATGGGCCTGTGGTTCGGAGTGTGGTGGGAGTACTACAAAACCCAGGTCGTAACGAAAGTGCTTTAGAAAAAACAACTTTTCAATAATAGCATTGACAAATAAGAGAAAAGCCCATGTAAAGCGACACGTCGGGGAACCTTGGTCACACAATAGGTTATCGGAAGAATAGGATATCGGTTTCCACCTGTATTGACCACTTTTATACCGAATGATGAAACTCCGGAAATTCTCTGATGACGATTTTAGTCTGCAATTAAGAAACTTGTCATTCATTGATCGTAATTGACTCTCCATTGCCACATTCGTCAATGTGTCCTTTTTATTTGTGTTTTAGCTATTGGAATCCATGAAGGTTCGCAGTTCGAGCACTGTGGTCCTTGACGCTGACACAGTCGACGTGGCGATCCGAGTATCATTGGTGAAGTTTTTTAACTCGTCTGGTGTTCTTCAGAACGTGCTCGAGCACACACGGACGCTTCGTCTCTATCCTCGCCCTGTAGTGGCGTTTCAGGTGAACAGCTTTCTTATGTCACGCGCACGCGATGGCGAACCACCGCCTTTTCTACGCAAACTTGTTCGAACACAGGCAGTGGAATACTTCATTGAGTGGGCGTTAAAGCCTTCCAACGTGGCCTTCGAAAGAATTAATACAGGTATAGTTAATTTGATACTCCGTTGTATATACCTTTATTACTACACGCATGAATGAAATAAATCCCTTGGATCTATTTTGACTGTTTTTTTTTTATATATTTGTATACAAGGCGCTTAGAATAACAACAGTGGGGTCGCTTAGTACGGTGTCTATGAGTAACTTAATAGAGTCGTCCTTCCCGCTGAGTCATATTCCGGCTAGAGAAAAACTCATTTATTTACACATATGTACAGAAAAAAGATAAAAAGTGCACGGCTTGTAATAAAGTTTGGGCATGTTTCGCTAATGCTTTGCTTAATCCAACGTTCTGAAAATGGCTAAAAACCTTATTATAGACAAAAATTACACATCAGAGAGAGATTCAGGCTCAGGATTCTTATGGCTCAAGTGTGTTTACAAAAATTATAGAAGTATCTACCTGACCGGAGCTATTGGTCAATAGCTTAATTTACTTGATCTGTAGGCATATCAGACGCAATGACGATAGGAGATAAGCCGAAGTGGTACAGTGACGAGCTGGAGGCTATTCGGGTGGCAGTGTGGAGCGAGAAACTGGAAGCATTACTTAAAGACATCGAAGAACGAAGTCGTAGACAGGACGTTGAGAGCGGATGCGAAAGTGAACCCTTTCTTTCGGAAGATGACGACGCTGATGTCGAATTCAATGGAAAGCAACAGCAGCAACCTATGTTTGTTCGTACAGGTTAGAAGTATATACGATACCATTACGAAAAGCGACTAATTTGATATTAGTCTTTAGCATTGAACGTTAAATTATGATGGAAAATTAGCCTCATCCTAATTAGATTGTCACCTAGTGAAATTATTTTAGCCTTGTAATTGTTTTTCCTTCATCATTTCTATACATATCAACACAGATGTAAACTATATAGCATATGGGGGCAATTTGTTGGTAGGCCCCCTAGCTTCCCGTGTTAAGTCGATACTTTTTGTATTTCGCGCACTTTAAACAACGGTAACATGCTTCTAGAGTCAAAATAGAAAACTCTACAACACGCCCGATCTACGTCAGATCTTCGCACGTTACATCTTCCAGCCTTGAAGACTTATTCTAACTCAATGTTAGTGGAAGACCTCTAGAGTTGTTAGTTCTGCTCTCTCCAAGCGGCGCCGTTTCAAAGCCCCTGCAGTCCTTTGTCACGCGCGTTATCCATGGTTCATAATCTGTACTACGTGCCTTTTTAGGCTTCTTGTAGTTGAAATTTAGGGCGTGTAGACGGTATCTTTGTAAACAAGAATAGCCGGATTGAGCCATTTATGTGCATCCCATAGGAATACTGTTCAAGTCATCAATTAATGTTTGTGTGTGCAGTAGTAAAAGGCATTGCGAATCTTATCAATACAAACACTATTTGATTAGACGGAATTAGGCCATTACTCGGACGTGCATTTTCCGCCTTTTGCTCTCCTCCTAAATGTCTTTTTCTCTGGATTCGAAGGGCGAAGGTGATATATGGTTATGATATGCATCAATGTCATTGAATGATCTGATTTTCTGCCGATGGGTCTGCTTTAAAAAAGTGCGTCACGTCAGTCCTTTGCCAGAGAGTCTACAAATGTCTACAAAAAAAA
>MNPL01010483.1:28103-79532 GCA_002081605.1 Tropilaelaps mercedesae
ACTGTCCCACTCCAAGTGCTTTATATTCAATAAAACCCCTTAGGACTTTCTGCAACGAAGATTACGCTATAAGAGCGGCAACTTTCATATACAGACAAATACTAGTTCAAACCCCCAGTCTGAACCATTAGTTCGGTGCACTTCAGAATATTAACGTGGAAACGGTATGTTTATAAAGCTGTTTAATATTCGTTTAGAATTTTCCGGTAAAATTCGGTCTTAATAGATTCGAAGAACGCAGTCGATATAAGGGCACAGGAGTATACACAAATCATATAAGAAGAAGAATAAGATGCTTTCTTATATATTGGGTGATACCAGTGTTAACTGCTATACACAGAGCTGTACAAGTGTTTGTTGCTTTGATGAGTTATAAAACTTGTCGAGGTATTTATCGAAACTAGGTTTAACTTGTACGACCACAACTTCTTTGATGTAATGACCGACCACTACGGCTGTCAGTACTGTAGTCCCATACGAGTAATTTTTTTATCAAAATAATTTTAGACACTTTGGGTAATGTGGGGTACCGTTAGTTCAGCGATGCCGTACACGCACCTTATACTTTTATTTCTATCCTGATAGACTCAATGGCTGAAAAACAAATCGAGGAGAGGCAAAATCCATCGGGTGCATTTCCGGTGCTGTTCGATCATTCGTTGGTGTACCAGCCTCCAACGCAACTCGTTGTACCTGGAACACCCTCATCGCAGCACACCATAAAGGAAAGACGGGACTCATTCAGCGACAGTTCTCTATCTGACAATAATAACGATGAACAACAAGAAAAACAGGTCAACAACAAACAAGACACTACACCAAAGGCGCCAGGTTCTGTACTAAACAACAAGGGTGATATTAACAGAGGAAGTGGATCGGAATATGAGAAGCCACGAGCTAAGCAAAGGCCGGGAGGCCGCAGAGCTAAAGGAGGAGATCGGGCAGCACTAAACAACGAACAAAGCGATAACAGCAGCAGTAGCTACGATGAGGATTCTGATGACGGCGTCAGAAGTGGTCAGTGCTAGATTGTCAAACTATTTTCATCAGCATCCATTACTTATGTAGGTAGTATCAAATCACTACCATAGATGTTCGGAGTGGCAATAAAGGTAAATTATGGGCTTCTTCTTGTGACCATGCAAACGTGACCCGTACTGAAGGACTTATTTAGTTGGTTCATAAAAGAAATATTTGGAGAAAAGATATCACATGCAGAAATTCCTAACCATTTTTTTCAGACACGTTTTGGGCGTTCCCATGTGTTACTGGCCAAGATCAGTTGGTATTTATATTGTTTGATTCATGAGAAGGTTGCTTTTGACTTACGATAGTATTAATGTGTGATTTTGTGTTTTATTAGATATATATGTAGGATATGTGCATAGTGCTCGCTGCTAATTGTGGAGAACTAATGAAAGGAATCAACATAAAAAACGCAAAAGGCAAATTGTTCTTTTCAAAAAAAAAACTGTTTAGTGCTAGCGCCGGCACTGGCGCTGGTGTTATGCTCTCGTTTGGGAGCACAGACCCTAATAAAAGCGTACAACACTTGTTTTTATTATTTGGACGTCCTTGTGGTCACTTGGCAAATTACTCCGTGGAGGTTAATTGTGCACTTGTGGATTTTATTGCTTTCTCAGATAACTCGGAAGGTGAGAGTGAATTCAGCCAAGATATGGAACAGGCAGCTGAGAAGATCGCTAAGAAACTGAGCGGCGTACTATATCGGGCTGGGTCGCTCGGTCAGAATGCACATGGCAAGAATGCGCATCTCGTTGAAAAGATGATCAAAGCTAAGGAGGGCTGGGGAAAGGTACGAATACAGATTTAAGAGGAGTTTAAGAGCAACAAGACTTAGTTATGCATAGTTGCTTTGCGCAGCTGCAAAATTATTTGCTGAATTTAGTATAGTGAATGATAATGATTACCTTAGTGTTCAAATAGATGGCTGTCCGATTAAGAAACATCTAGAAACTGAACTACTATTTCCTAATTATTAATGTACCCTGCCATTGACCGGGATTGGAAGTCACATTCTGACTGAGCATTTGTTCGTGTTTGACATTTTCGTGCAATTCCACATTTATAGCGAGAGGAATTCGCAATTTCATAATTTTCACCACATATACTTATTGATAAGTATTTATGGTATTATTAATGATATACACATTAGACGAAATAATTTACGGCTATCGAACTTGTACGCGACTGGCTTTATACGACTAAACGTTTTTTATTTCATCGACAAATGCAGGTTTAAAATAATAAAAGAGGAAGAAGAATTAGAACGTTCAATATATTGAATTAGGCAAAGCGCTGACATGTAGAATGTTTCGTTTGGATAATCAAATGTGTTGTGCTTAACTTATCCAAATTAATGCAGCAAAACGGATTGGTTTGCTGCTAACACTTAAACGCCGGTTTAATAGAAGCAATGTAGCCGCAAGAATTCGCAAATTTATTGATTTATTTGCCTTAATATTACGCTACTGAATAAATTTTCGTACATCAAAATATAGCAGTTCTAAAATCGAGCCAAAAGCTTGCTGCGGATCAGGCAAGATTATTATTGCACGTAAGTAATGATAGTCCCAAGCATTAAATATCCTCTTATATGATGTTATAACTAGTAGCTAGTGACACTAGAGCCGATTAGTAACATATTGCTTTATAGAGAGAATATTGATACTCAAGTTAATTGACACGGTACATTATATAACTTGGAGCAGTATTACACAAATAAATGAATGTATGAACGAACTTAACAACCAATACTACTGAAGGCCGTTGATAATTAGAATCAGGCTTATTTTCTTAATCAGACTTTTTTCAGACTTATTATATACAGGTCATATAAGGCTAACAAAATATGTCTTTAATTTCTATTTAAAAACCTTATGGAGCAGCCCAACATACAGATATCGACTAGTAGCTCATTACAGATTGACGCACTTTTACTATCGATCAAAAATTGGCTAGCATTCAAAGGACAGCAACTTAGCCAAATGAGGCGTCGGTGACCGAATTATTAATTATCGGTGCATTATTTGAAGTACCATGCTTACAACACAGACGTATTTGAGCCCTGTTTCATGCTCATCTTTGTGAAATGCGTTGTGCATTTGCTTAAACATTAAAGAACGAAGATATTCCATCAGACGTATTGTTATGTCTCAACCTCAGCTCTTTACTGACTCGTCCAATATTTATTGCGCTGCATTTTATCGTACCACCAACAACATGAAACGAACTCGCTTTTATATCTAGCTAAATCAAGACGCTTTTTACAGAATTCTTTAGGTGTTTGCCTCATCCGAACAGTATTTCCTTTTGCAGTTTGCCAACTTTGGACGCATGTTGTATCCGAATTGAGACAACTAGGTGTGTGTGAGCAGTATGTTTCGTTTCCATAGTATAATACGTACGTCACATTGATATTAGGATACAGAGCTAGGGTAGCCATCCTATATTTCTTTAAAGCTGACCATCAGCCAACATTTAACGTCCACGATAGCAGTTTTTGCATTACTTCGTAAGACGGACCCGATATAAATGTAAATATGCACTGGCGAGGATCGAACCCGTGCATCTACGTGTCTCCTCCAATCGCAAAGCACATACGAATGCACCAAGCCACCGAGTTCGACAGGGTAGCCATCCTAGCGCCCTGTATATCCTAGGCTACAAAAATAGCGGCGCTTCAAAGTTTTTCAAGCGTGATATATTTGTTTTTTCAAAATCAGGTGGCCGGATTAATATCTACAAAAGGGTACTACGAAGTGTGGCGTTACTCGTTAGTGTTCTCTGAAGTTACCTTTTTTATAACTCTACAGATGCTTTTGAGACCAATTATATACACATATATACATATTCAACGAAATGGGAGAACAATTCTGCTATGAGTGCGTTCTCTGCAGGCGAGCAAAGCTGCGGAGGAATTTGGAAAAACAGCAGCTAACGCTAGTAAGAAAAAGTTTGCACAAGCACTTAGCGGTGACAGAATGGCCGAAGCAAAAGAGATTCTCAACGAGAGTGGACTCGATCGGGTAGCCGATCAGACTAAAGAAATAGCCGATCAGACCAAAAGCGTCATCTCTGGGCTTATCAGTATGTATCAGATGTTTCTACTTTATTTGTATATAGCTAACCTGTTTGACCTCTTTTATAGAGCATTTGGAATTCATTGGAACGTCTGAATTATCGAAAACGAATTGCGTATCGGGTACTAACATCGTGCGTTTGTGCTATTACCATTGTCCATTTATTTAATAAAAGCGTTTTTTTTTATTACGATTATGTTTAAACCTATGAACAGGATGCCCCATCCCTCTGAGCCAGTCGATGCTCTTAAATCCTTGTAAATTTCATCTGGTCTGTAAGCCAGATCTCATATGATTACGAGGTTAGATGTTTCAAAGAACACTATAGTAATTGATTTTCTACACTCCGCACTCTACCATTCCACATATTACTTGAAGAATATCCTAATATTATGAAAATTAAACTTAGCATTCTGTTAAAGTATGTAGGCTGTGCTCTAAGCATGTGCATATTTCGCTTTTATTATTCAAGGCAGAACCAAAGAAAAGTCGGAACCTCTGGCACCTATGGCCAAAGCACAATTTAGCAAGTTTTCACATCATCATCAAACCGGGGGCCGGAAGTCAAGTGGAGGGAGCTCGCACGCCAGCCGGAACTCGCTAGAAACCAGGTGGGTGGTCGCGGTCGGTGGTTTTTTACAGCAAGATTGTCCAATACTTCGTTACTGTACGATGTAGTACGATGGATATTGGCTCTCTGTAGGCATAGACAGGTTTCAAGCTCTACTAGAGCTTGAAAAAAGAGATCTATGGGGTTTATGATTGTTAAGCGCAGTAGGTCCCTGGAAAGCTTTTATGATAACAACGATGACATACACTTCAATTGGGTATAGCAGCAAGAAACACCTAAAGCTAACTAGTAAATACACTAATATTTGTATTTTCCGGTCAGTATTTGTTTCTTAATGATCATTAGCTAGTCTAACAAACAGGTAAGAACGTAAATAATGAGTGAGCAGTGGAATAACTTTGAAACTATTCTTATTTTATCAAAATTCTACTGTGTGATTTTGAATAGCGAACAACAAAAGTTTTTGCTGGATGTCATCACGGGCGTAGCAGAAGGTAAGGGCGTGAAGTTCCTGCAACAAGGCCGTGTCAAGCAGCTGATGGCCGATGAGGGCCATCGAAACTTCGTGCTATCGAAACTAAATAAAGCATTCGAGCACAAGGTCGGCCCTGACGACCACATCGAGGACGTGCGCATTCCCAAAGAAGTGTTCAAAGGCACCGTGAAGATGCTCGCGTATATTGTTGAAGGCCTAGAGAATGACTACCAGAAGTGCGGCATCGGAGGCATCGCAAGTGCCATGCAGGTTTGTATGAACAAAAGTAGGCGAACGGCGTAGACCACTCAGAGAGATTCTATAGGTGATGCCCTTATAACTCGCTAACTTTAAACTGCTCGATTTGAGAATATGTCTTCCGTTGATAACAAAGGGCTTAAAGTCCCTAGTAAAAAAGTAAGCAAAAAATGTTTATCAATAAAAAGAACGAATAAATACTCTCCATACAAGCTTCTTGAAATAATGTTTGGCACTTGTTCAAGATTTTTGCAACACATTTTATCAAAAGAAGCTTCACGAAGAATCTGCTACAGTATTATTTAGTCTAAAGAATTATTGGATAAAGGCCAGACACGTTGAGTTCTAATACCTGTCCTATTCATATTTGCCTCAATGTTTTTATGAAGTCCGAATGCGTAGGGCTAAATAACTATTGGGAAAGACGTGGCAACCTTGCACCAGGCTCGTGCAAATAGGTCGAATGCGCATATTGTTGATAAGGCTGTTCATCATTTTCTTACAAAAAACATCAAAGACTACTTTGACTCATTTTCAAGTCCGCCCGTAGTAGGCTTTAAATTAAAATGAGCCAAAATCGATGAAACGTGTGGGCTGCCAGAAACTGAGTTTGTACTTCTATGCTATCTTTTCTTCTCTATTACCAGGTACTTGAGATTGCTCACACGCATTATCATGATACGTTAGGTGGAAATAGAAGCAGTAGAGGTAGCTTAACTAACAACCTTCTAGGATCAGCAAGTAATCAGAGTCTCTCCCAGCTGAGCGCGCAGTCCGCGATATCCACTGATACCATCTACCCCTCACCTACGGGAGCAGGTTAGTGCAGAACTTGATCATTCTTCAATCTGTCGGTGGAAGAAACGTGGGTTAAATTGTGAGCTCGTCTCTGTTATGTACTAGCCATTATCTACTGAGATGGGAGAGCTGTATTTGAGGAGAAAATTAACGACGCGCTAATTGAATACCTAATCACGTAATAGTACTATAACAATAACGGTAATGGTAACGGAAATAGTACCCGAAAAAATAAAAACATAGCTCCGGAACAAATTACACGTTGGCCTTTCATTAAATGGAGCGATAACTACTTAGCTAAATTCGGGGAACAGACTAGATGTAACAGATACCTATGTTGAAAGGCAGAGCGATTAAAGTTATTGCTCTTTCTCCTTTGACAAATCAACTAGGCTTTCTGCGTATGCCTTCGAAGATATGATGCATTGAGTAATCTTCTATATGTAAATTTTCAAGCCCAGTAAAAGTATTCAACCATAACTATACTTACATTTACAGACAGTGCTTTTCATAACACTATGACATAGGCTTCAGTAAGAAGTACGACAGGCCGGGTTAATGATGAGTTTTTGATTCCAGGGGGACAAGACCGTCCAACTAGTGGACGCCCATCGATAGATCTGACCAGTATGGGGAGGGGCTTATTTTCGCGTGGCGGAGGTATGCTGTCACGAGTAGACGTCATTAGCGATTCGTCAACGTCAGAGATGTTCAAAAGCGGACTCTCCAGCGTGCGACGAATGATGAACAGAATCTCCAATAACAACCAGGTTTGTTGCAGTAGCGTAGTGACAAAGCCCAGCAATGAGACTACTTGCGCACAGCATATCCTTAACTACAATGTATGATTTACAACAAATACATAATATATAGGAAACACTATATTTACGAATAGCGTGAATTATGATCAAATGAACCTTATTGCACTAATATGTATAAATAAATCCAAGAAAACGTTTACCATATAATGAATATTTTGGCTGTGTTCTAGTTATTGTCTTCAATGTCCAAAATAACCCAGTGTGAGGCACAACAAACTGTTTGATTATTGTTCTATCTTTTTGAAGTGCTTTTCATCCCTGAGTCAAGCATGTATGTTTTTCTTCACCCTTAAATCGAACACACTCGCAACTACACACTTCAATACACATCGGCTCTTTTGTATGGAAACATCTTTTGCTAACCTTTCGTACCTAACGTTACTCATACTATTGATAAATCAACAACTCATCATAAATTGCATGCGTCTTGCGGAGCTCGGTCCTCGCATAATCGCAAGCTCGACTATGTACACGCTTTCGTGTTTCATAAATCATATTTGACTCGCTACTTTTAGTTAAATTTTTTTCCTATAAAACAATGTTCATTATAAGGCATTTCAAATAAAATGTTTGTTTTAAGAGAAACGTTGAGCTTAAAAAATACTGTTATTACAACATTTTACGGAAATTCGCGTATTGAGTGTTTGTTTCCCCATAAATATCGCTTTTTTTTAATATGAAAAAGAAAATTAGAGGACATAATAAAAAAACGTGAACGAAACGTATTGATAACATATGTTCTAAATTTTAAATCTATATAATCTCGTTTTTCCATGACCTATAAATATTACGTGTATTATGTAAACATTAAGAAATTAATCCTTATGCGGTTTTAACTACGCCAAAGAAAAAAGAAGCTCCAAATTCATATTGAAGCCTGAAGTGACGCCTGATAATCGGCTACGTTTGATCAAAGTTTTTGGTATACGAGCAGATTTAATTATTTTTAGCCTTAGTAACCTAGCCTGATGCCAGATGGTTACATTCATATTGCATTTATTCATTGTGGGCTACGAAAGACTGTTAGAGGAGCCATGATATTCAGGCATGGGTCCGCAGTGATGGTGATTGTCTCGCGCACAAACCCTGTTAATTATTGTGCCATCAGTTAGTATTTAAACACAATCTGCGCACAACGTTACATCCATATAGCCGTAGCCGTAAAATAGAACTGTAATTTTCCCTAATTTTACATCCCAACCAGAGTGATGGATAGATATGTGCTTATTAAAAGTGATACGATAAAAACATGTTCCGAAAAAATCGACCGTTAATCTATGCTGTATCTCTGCCTGTTTTGCATCTTCTGGCGTGTTTTTCAGTCGAACGTCTCTGGCGCAGGTTCTATGTCGACAAATCCGATGTTCTTGCAGCGAAAAGAGCGAAAAGGCTCGGCTGCAAGGTCAGCAGTCTCGGATAGTGACGCTGATCTGGTGGGTATCCACCCCAGAAGAATGACAGCGGCACGAACAGTAATTTCTAGTAGCTGTTGATGGCTCTATATAGTTAGCTCATAAAAACGCCACGAAGGATAAATAATAAGAAAAAAATTGTTGACATAATATAATAGCAGCATTTATTCACTGCCACAGGAAGTTTCACCGTATACGATTAATTTGCATCATATACCGTACCCACAGTGCAAATATCACAGTAGTCAGAGTATGAGAATGCGGGTAAATTACTTGATCACTATATATCTAGTAGTTTATTATCTGAAAATTTTACTGGTAGCTCGTTCCTGTTGGAATTTCGTTCGCGTCTCGAACATCGTTGGTCTATCTGGCGTATGAGTCGTCAAGCTCAAACTGACTATTGTGATGTGAACTATATGCGTAATATATTCAGGAGCAACGTAAAGCGTAATTGCAAATTGAATGGTTATAAAGTAGTAAGAGTTGGAAGCAGTATAGTGGAATAAATTAGGTATAATAAGCTCAGTTGTCGTGTTGCTCAAAGAATCATAATCATAGCTCAGATTCTTCAGGACTTCAAATATATTTTTTATAAATCAAATACATTTTCAAGTATATATATATATACTGTACAGCTTTTATATTTTTGTAGACAGCTTTCCCCTATGAATGATCAGTACCTTATGCTCGGTAACTTTTGTCTTGCAATTTTGCTGTTTGCTCAAGGTAGGTAATATAGAGCCACTATTTTATTAATGTAGATTGTACATTCAAGATAATTGGCGTTGAAACGGCAATGGCAGAAATATGTTTTGAACGATATCCTTGTCTCGAGGTTGATTAAACAGCGAGACTCATTTGAAGTACTTTATTCTTACCTAGAAATTATCTTCTCTAACGGTTTCTCTGAGCTTTATAATTCTCACGCCTTCTTAAAATGGCGTAAAATATCTTCATATAATTATTGCTGTGTTTTTCAGTACACGTACTATTCAAACCGCACACAATTATACATGTCACTGAGGGCAAGGTTAAGGGAGACTTAATCGGTTAGGTTGTTAACTATTGCATGCTCTTCTAGTCTCAACTTTCTCAGATATTTGTAAAACCTATGATGTGTAAAATTCTGAAAGTTTTTACTTGCGAAATTATAATAGCGGGTACTCACGCGTACATTCACCCTACAATAAACCATCCTCGTCACTATAAATTATTTTTTAGTAATAACACAAGTGTAAAATCTGTTAAAAAAAACAATCACCCATTGCAGCGTCACCTTTTCATTTATTTTTTTGTTTAATGGGCCCGGTTTAAATAGTTAGCAGGTCGCGTTATTTTTTGAACACTTCATGGTTTTTTTATGCAGTTTCTTTTCCTGAATACTTTTTAGCACGCATCAGATAAGTATTAGTTGAGATTTTTTTATGTTCAATATGCAGAAATTTAAAAGCTACAATAGAATGTGACTACTGCTATGACCTTACGGTGTTATGTCACAGATGTCGCTGGGTGGCCCTCGTAAGGAGTCTTTCTGGTGCGGTGGGCGTCCTGGATCTGCGGGCGGACGGGCCCTGCAGCGGCTATCAAGCGTTGACCCACCAGAACGCGTATACGTCTATCAGGAGCTCTTAAAGGAGCGAAGCTCTCTTTGGGACCACATGGAGTTCTGGGAGGACGTATTTTATGACGCGGTTACTCAGGAACGGGACCTTGTCGGAATGGATCAAAAACCCGGCGAAATGATGGAACGGTTTGTAGGGTAAAACTATCGGATGGTCTCTGTCTCTCTCTCTTTCTTTTTATATATATATGTGTATATATTTAACTTAAATTTGGTAATAGAGTACGGCGTTGTGATTCGCTGACACTGAAATTTACTTTTTAATCATGAGAGTTAGAACTTTGAAAAGCTCATCCCGAACCTAATGGCGACTAGCTGAATTTCTGTAGAAAAAATTCTATTTTGATGATTAAATGAAAGCTGGCGCTTCCATATACTTCTTGGCTTTCCTAGGTTCAGCTAAAAGTTGGAAACTAATGGGAGTCTTCATGATGCAGGCCTCAGCAGGTCTGGGACCATGCTAGACGCTGTGGTTCAATTTTTAGGATTACAATGTTACACTAGACTATCTTTGCTCTTGGATAAGCTGACTCAAAATTGTAGCATGTTGTCACATTTAAAGTATATATTTCCTATATTTCATTCAGGTTAAATATATGCTTTTCGTTCTATTGCAATTTATGAACACCATCAGTAACCGTATCCTCTCTCCTCATTCGTATATATTTTTACGTAAACTTTTCAATTTATATCCACAGGTACACCGGTCTGAATAATTCAGACCAGAAAAGACTACAGGAAGACGAGGACAGGTTGCTTGCGGTAATTTTGCAAAATTTGATCGCATTCATGCTGATGATGGGTGTTAATAAGGACAGAACTCGTCAAAAAGTAAGGTTATAACTTAAGCATAATTTACATTTTATACTATAATCGAATAACGACAATCGACATATATATAAATCCTTAGTATATATAAATAGGCTAAAATTGAATCCAACAAAATTTAATTATTTTGTTGCTATCTTAACTTGATTCCATTCAAAAGTGCCGCAACGCCCATATTAAGCGTAGTCCGAGAGCGAAGTTCAGGATTGAATACGGTTGGTGAACATATGGTCCAGAAGTTACTCCCTTATATATTTTTTTAATTCTGCTGAGTATGTTCTGATTCTTTTTCGTATAACGTATTTGACTTTGTACTAACTTTGTTCAAGCAAGTCGACGAAAAGATATTTAACCAATAGGAGCATGTTCTTCACGTGTGCTAGTTGGCGTCGCTAGAGAACTGTATCTAATTTATTGAACTAAATATTCAAACTTGTAATTTTCTTACAAAAAACAGAAATGACGGGTATTTACAACGGGTTGTGTATTTTTTGGTTAATCTTGTGGGACTGTATCCGCAGGTGCGCCGCTTGCTAGGCAAGTGCCACATATCGTTGGCGTACAGTGCCGAAGTAAATGATGTCCTCGACCAACTGGATAACCTCGATGGGAATGACTTGAACTTGAAGCCATTAGCGAGTCAACAAGTTTTACGCCAAACCTTCACTGTACGCTTTGGTAGTGACGCCGCTGAAGCCACTCGTTTCATGGAGGTAAATAAAACGTACATAGCTCCACATAAGTAATATTTGTACTTAAAGTTGCGCTGTTTTGGAAATACTTCCCGCCTCTTTCTATGTGTTAGGTCGCTTCAAATATATTCATTAGTGCTTGAAGTTTAAAGAACAGAAAATGGCTCTTTATAGTTGTGCTATTTCACATGTGAGCTTTTAGTTCCTCTGTTTTATTTGAATGCCAGCCTTTTGCGGCTATTACCCGAGGTTCACAATATGTTGTGGCCTTATATTATTCCTAGTTGTGTTACGGTATGTCTGTAATGAATATATTTTTCACACATTTTTACACACGTAATGTGTTCCTCATGAAATGCAGCAAGCACCGCAACATTTGTTTTAATAATAACATTTCCCCAAAAATTCGTTTTATCTCAATTTAATATAAATTCGATTTTACTGCTGTTAATCCTTTCTCAAGAATATACAACAGAATCTCTGCAGACAATACTCTCCGTCGAACTTGATTTATAAGTTCGAATTATCTTCTTCCACCTGGTCTTTCCGTCAGTAGAGTAAGCCCCTATAGCCCTAATATGATTACTATTACAGTATAAGTAACAGTGCCTCGACCTTTATGGCTTGGTGCATTTGCGTGCACGTTGCGATTGGAGGACACACGTAGGTATACGGGCTCGATCCTCGCCGTTGCAATTTACATTTATAAGGTTCGCTTTACCAAGTAAAAAGCGCTATCGTGGACGTTAAATATTGGCTGATGGTCAGCCCCAAAAATATTTTATGGACAACAGTACACAGGTAGCAACGATTCTAGTTAAAATAATTAAAACTTGAAAGAGATATTATAGCTGTAAAAGGATAACGTTGTTTCTTCTAACTGAAACATACCCAAAGCTTCAATTTTTGTTTTTAATGGACAAATACAATTACGCTGTATTTGTGAGAATGCCATTACACTACTTCTCTAATCGATTAAAAACGGATTTCTACTATGCCAGAGATTTTAAAGACCTTTGATGATGTCTCTGTGCAATACTTACCTTTAGAAGCTTCAATCTAGTACTCGCTTCTGCGTTGCACTTGCGTCTATTGTGTAAAGTCCTTAATTTATGCTTGTATTATGTCTTTGATTCATGAGACTCAGTTTTGTCCCGTATGTTTTTGTTATTACAAAATTTTTCTTTGCTAGCTTTTGCGTTGATTTGATTTGCTTTACCCTTATTGTCTATTTCAGTTTTGTAATATTTTACAAGGACGCGATATATAAGTGTTAATAACGTTATAGTTATACAAATGACAGCTTTTGTCACCTGTTATTTGGCCCGTCCATGAACTTTAATTAGATTTTCTTCTTATACGTTTGTGCACAGATTCCTATGTATCGCTAGTAATCATTAAAATAAAATCACCCACAACTTTCATTGCACGCTGAGCTTTGACTTAAGGTTGCTCTGGCTTAACCCCAAACGTTGTCGTTGGTTTTCTGTTCATCGTCAAAACAGTTTCACTCTATCACAAGAGTATCCTTTTTTATGTCCATGAACACTAAAATTAACTCTTATAAATCGTCGCTGAGTGCAGTGTGCCCACCAAGGTCAATATTTCATGACATAACCTTTTGCCATAACTGCTAACAATTCACTAAACGTGCTTATTGTGCACTTTCTAACTACATCAGCAAACTGCGGAGTCTTACTTCATAGTTTAAGTGTTTCCGCTTGAGCTGGCGTACAAAATTGATTTGTCAACACAATTTCACGTATTTTCTATCTGAATTTCTATCCGATTTTCTATTCGAATTCCGAGAAATTTTTGGCCATGACAGATTATCTATATTGTTACCTGTGACCTCACTCGAGGTTTCCCGTGTCGTGTGGCATTATGCCTTGGCGTGCATAAGGACCCTTACCGCCAAGGAGTCTTTCTTTAGCATCAGTGTACTGTCAGCTTACATAACTATTAATGGAATACAAAAGTGAAGTGCTATTGCAGTGAATCGTTTTTTACTCACATCATGCATGATGTTGAAAAATGTTTGACATTTCAAACAGTGTAGATTTAATTACATCATTTGATTGAACGACGGTAAATGCGTCGAACCCCGTTGCCCAGAATCTTCTTGTGCGGCTGGTCCGAATATCAGAACTCGATCATCCATGGTCCCATTTTTCAATTGTTTTGCACACACTAGGTGATCCGTATGTGGTTTCGTCCTCGTGGCGGATTCCTTATTCCTCTATGGTGATATTAGTGATGCCTTGAGGATTCATTGCATGAAATCAAAATTATGAGACAAGGTTGAAGAACTAACTTAGGTGTAGATCCTAGTACGTAAAGTGCTACTGAAAGATACGTAGTATACGCACTAGCGAGGTAAAGTTGCTGAAGTTTAGAAATTTCGCACAATGGAATGTCCAACGTAACCAAGAAAAAAAAATTTTGCTTCCTAGTAAGAAAATTGCACAGGCAAGGTTTATATAGCTACGGATAAACCAGATGATAATTGATTTGATTAAAAATATAATCATGGATGTAGTAGTTGGTCGAGTACGGGCCAATTCATCGCCGAAGAAGATCCAATGTCGCACTAAGAAAAGTTTTACTACGAGCAAGGGTTTGCTGTAAGTAAGGCGGAAAATGTGACTTATCGTATTTTAAAATGCAACAAGTGATTATTTGATAAATAAGTCACATAAGAGAAGCCAAATGACAATATTCTATTCAGAGTTTGAGCTAGCCTTAGTAGAAGTTTACGATAATTTAAAATTTCCAGGTGACATTTACTTAGTGATCTCTAACTCTATGCGTCTGAATATCGTGATGATTTTCTCAAATATAATATATTAAAATACTCTGTTATATCAGTTAGAAGACGTTGCTCAACTGTGCGAATATATGCAAATTCATGTATATAATTCGGTACTTCTAATTCGCATCTGTAGCAGAATATTATCTGCATCTTCAAATGTGATTTTCTTTCCTGTTTCCATTTGTATCCACTCATTGAAATTACTATTAGCTAATCAAACAATAAATGATTAATAAAATCATATAACAATCAATTTATTCTACTAATTCTAACAAGCATGTTCTCTCTCTCTCTCTCCCTGCCCTTTGTTCATATTTCGTTCCCTATTTCTTTATCTATTGCTCTATTTACGATTTTTTCCTTTCACTACAAATCTCTTTGTCCCGGTCCTGGTCTTTCCGGTTACTATTTGATTTCTCTTAATCTTCCTTCTCATTGGCTGATTCCCGCATAAATTTCACTACGTAATAATTACCTAATGATACATGATGCTGATGATAATTTCATTTTTTTTGTTTCGTGGATTGATGCTGAATCGGCTATATTTTATTTCATCTGGTTTTAATTACCTTCACTATTGACCTTTCGCCGCCCCCTATACGTTTTCTGGTTTCTTCCTCCATTCTGTCTGTTGCGTTGGTTATTTTTACGCTTTCTTTGGATATTTCCTTTTCTATCGGTCTAACCGTCGGTTCTAACCGTGACCCCGCCACTCCTCCTCATTTCACTACCGATCCCTTACCCTGTTCAATAACTATTATCACGTACAATCCTCCTTTACCATTCCTTTGATGATCCATCACCCGAAACGGTTGCTTCCCGCGTATCCTTTCCCGGTATCCACTAATTCTATGCATCGTGCTGCTGCTATTAACTCCGCTCCGTCCTGCTTTCGACCTTTTTGTAGAATGTTGATACTTCATTATGTCCTTGATCCGACTCAATTTACCCTGCATCACACTCATCGATTTATGCCCATACGAGGACATTATTGCGTTATTTCGCTTACGTATAGAGCTAAGGCCCGTCTCAGTTTGCTACGTCATACTTTGAAACGTAATTGCCCGGGGTGGGGGTACGGTTTTTGAATACGACTATTGGCATCGGCGTATCATCACGACACAGGTTCGGGAGGACGGCTTGATGGTCCGAGCAGCCAATGGCAGTATTGTCGAGCGGTACTTCTTCGAGCGCATTGTCAACATCACGTATTGCCCCACGAACAATGTGCTGTGTCTCTGGCGTCAGTCTGGCGCTGAGATGCAGCTGCACAAGTACTACACATCAAAGTGCAAGAAACTCTACTACTGCATCAAAAGTGCCATGGACAATGCCATCAGCCGCGATAGACTACGTAAACCGTTGCCTGACCTAGCCGGGGAGTTTCCCATCGAAGACATGCAGACGGGGGAAGGTGGTATCCTCCAAGTCTACGTGGATGGCGTGGGACTCCTATTCGAGAATAGCAAGGTATGTTTATGCACCCTCGACCAACTAGTTATTTTCAAAGAAATTTTGCCGCCTAAAAAAGCTTACAGGAACGGACCATTACTACGCTTTTAGAACGATTTTAGAACTGCTAGGCAAGGCAATTGTCTTACACAAGGTGTCATGTATGGACTTTACCTTTGCCGCAGCCCGAAATAATCTCGACCATAAAAGGAACACAATAATCGAGTTCACCGTGTTATTATATTATAATAAGTGTGTACTCATTCGCATTTTTAATGGCGAGTTAGTGGACGTAAGTATCATTCCAATTGAATACTGATTAACACAATTAAGCGGCACCATTCTACCCTCTCTTTCACTTACACACAATTTCACGCTGTTACACGTAATTACGAGAATATTGCTAAAGTCATCATTGAATACAATGAACGCACGAATTACGAGCGTTGCGTAAGCTGAATAGTACGCAACGTTTACTGCGTATGTCAATTGACTTACGGCACTGTATGGGGAGTAGCAAATAAGCTGTCAGTATAAACCAACAGTTCTCGTTCTCAACCTGTCTGTGCAGTTCTTCGTTCGCGTCGAGAACATATATAAATGCTATCACACAGATGAGGGGGTGTTCGTTCTCGAGGAATACAGTAAGTATGATTCAATTTTATTTTCCGGTTTTTTATATGGTTTCTAGGTTGTTATCGACATCTGTATCATTTGCGCAATCGAAAATATTCATTATACATGCTTCCTAATAGTAACATTAGAACAGCGGCCTCCTCAGTCTCTTCTAAATCGCATCTGAAGCAGATAATATTTTTCAGCCCATCAACAAAAGCACGAGCGAAACTACCTTCGATCTCAAAAATAAATGAATACTGAAAGTCTTCTATGAGATAAATTTAGAGTATTCTTCTTTGTTACCTTCGTTTAACATTAACAGCGCTTTCTCTACTCGTTTTCTCATCTTCACAGACCCAAAAACGAAGAAGATCGCCGAACGTAAATATCGGTCAAAAATGGCATACAACATCTTCTACGCTGTGCTGTGTGTGTTCTCGTACCTGGCGGCGGTACCCGCCAAGACGCCGTCGCCTAATGCCCCCAACGCCAACAAACAACTCCAAAACCAAAGTGTCCATCTGTTCCCGGGCAGTGCCCCAAGAACTGGCAGCGCTGGAGATCAGGGCGAGCCCGCACCAACCACAATTAGCGCTACAAGCAGCAGCGGCATCTACAGCCATAGTACCCGAAACGGCACTAGATCAAAGGCAGCAGCAGCAACGGCACTACCATCTTACCTTTCCACTAACCCTTTCCTCTAGTCTCTCCTTAGGGCACTCCTCCGAGAATCATCACAATGCCAGAGATAAATGACTACGGCAACTACTGCACGCAACGATAATGGCCGATAATCTATGATCTTTCCGAGGAAATAGGTTGATAGATCCATCGGTGTTTATTCGGCATAAGGCATGAAATATCAACAGACGTCTTTGTAAGTGCGCAGGCAGATAGGATGCGGGTATTACATACAGAACGGGTCCTTAGAAGTTAAGGTCATCCACTGTCCTGCGGTAGAAATGGGACAACTAGCGAGACAAAAAAATTTAAAGAAATTGAAGAAGGAGAAATCTAGCAAATGAGCATGTAGTAGCAGGACGATGGTAATCACCATAATCGTTAAATTAAACACAGTAGTAAAATGCACGGGCAATAATAGCATTTGCGAATGTTCCAGATATAGATCAAGCGATAGGGCCAGGAGACACTGACAGCAGCCGGCGTAGAAGATGAATGGAAGCCAAAAATCGCAACAAGAAGAACAGAAACATTAATAATAATAATAATAATAATAATAATAATAATAATAATAATAATAATAATAATAATAATAGCAGCAGCAACAACAGTAAAAGGGAACAATAACAATAAAACGGTTACTAGACCAGGTGACCAACGCAACCTGCTTTGGAAACCTAAATACAGTATAAAGGAAGCACAAGTAGCCTTAATAATCAACTGATGATGAGATGTGCTGTACATCTCACGTGCAAAGATAACCTAATTCTCTAACAGTACTATACTCAATACTGCGCACCGCAGAACAACCATCCATGAAGAAGGATGCAAGACATAGCGATCTAACTAGCAGAATCTAACTAGTCTAGTTGTTTCGAAAGCCGTATTTTCGAGAACATATTTTAGGTGCCAGAACCAATTCATATTTTGTCGACGATTTGCCCGACCGCCTAAAGCATAAAGATAGTTTTTTTCAATAAAATTTTATTTCCATACTGTATTTACCATAAAGCTTCTCAGAGAACAATTTTAAGGTATCGACACGCAAAGGCTGACGTTGGACATACGTCAAGGAATTGATCATATGCAGTACGATTAGACCAGAAACATCAGTGATGCGTTTTTTAGGGTCAATGTCCAGGCAAAGGTCTGAGAAAAAACTGGCATAAATTGAGCTTTTGAGCATCATGGAAATACTGGTTTTCTTGTAAGTAAAAATAATATTCTTGCTTCGTTACCTTCACAGAACGCATCGGAATGCAAAGAAGAAACTGTTTTGCAGCTGGGCTTCTTACGTAATACAAAAAATATGGTGGAAGAACACTGCTAGATAATCAGATGACGGTAAAGAAACAATCTCTAAGGGGACCGACCACTCGGAAAGCTAGTCTAAAATTTAGGAAAGAAACCTTGTCAGTCTATCGCACGGCGCCGAAACTACCAACCTGCCACAAAAGAGTAATTAATAAATTCGGAGCAATTTGCATTCCACGAGTAATGAGCATCGTCTTATAACAACAAAAAATGATTTATTAGATAATTTCGTCATTTAAATGTCATTTAAATTGCAATAGTATATAGGTGGCAACCAAAAAAGCGACTACTATGGTCGCAGAATTGAAAAAACAGGTTGAGTGTCACTAGCCGCTGAAAGTCTCCGAATCCCGACGTGTATAGTCCTTTCATTATAATAAACTCATCCTAAGCGCCCCATTTAGAATACACGGCTACTATTCGTTACTAATGTAATTGATTTCTCCAACGCACTACTGGTTCCCAGGTAAAAAAAATATGAGATGAAATAGAGTGAAGTTAACTTGTGAGATAAATACGCAGTATAGATAAGAACGTCATCAAAATAAGTTTCCTTTACAGATAAGTCTGTGCTGATGCAAATCAAGAGCCGAGCGAGTAGTATTAGGAAATAGAAAGAAATTTCCACATCAATAATAACGATCATTGTTTTGATGTTAAGATAAATATGACGTATCACCACTTCCGGCGTAATTATAACAATACGAATACTTCACGAAGAATATATTTGTTATTAAAGCTACTACAGTGTACAACAGTACCGACTGTCCAATAACAATAACACATAAAATAGCGATAAGAACACCAAGGTAAAGTCCGTTTCTCTTGTATAATATTGTGCGACAGTAATGATAATAGATCATTATGACACTTACAGTAAATAATAATAATAAAAATATCAATAATTTCACTATTATTAATATTCACAATTATGATAATTATAACCATTGTGCAGCATTCATGTATTTTGTATAGTTTGTTAACATGATTTATCCATGGTCGTCGGTAGAGAGGCCATTATAGGAGAAGAGACCACATTCAAGCAACAAAAGCTCTCGAGTCAAGTATGACCATAAGGATGGTAATTGAGGGTTGAGGCTCCGACAGAAAAATTTAGACACAAACAAAAGGCTTATAGAAGGTCAAATCATCGGCGTACAGAAACTAATCACACCATACCAAAATAGTACTCTAATTTCAACAGAACCTGTAAAAACAACTAGTTACCGTTGTTCGTTGTATAGAATTAAGAAAAGCAAATGCAGCAAAAATAAGAAAGTAGAAATAATGATAATACAAATAATATGGATGAAGTTAAGAATAATTTTACCTATGATGGTAGTAACGATAACAACAATAACAGCAATGAAAATGAGTAACAGCAGAACGTCGATAGGAGCAGACGGGTGATGATCCGAAGTGCAGAAGAATAAAACGTGTAAAAGAGCTATCAGATGGGAAGACAACAGAAGAGGAAGTAGTTGAGTAATGTTAGAGATGTCGAAGCAATAAAATAAAAAGCAACACAGCGTATAATGCCCGACAACAAAAGAGTATTAATCGTATTGTTCAGTCATAAGTCTGGGATCGCGGTTCACGGCAAAGCTCTTTCAGCTTATTTACCTCTGGTTTACAGTGCGTACGTCTGGTGGTTCACAATGCCTGTGATGCGGTGTTTACACTTTCTTCATCGTGAACAACGATGAAATTCTGGTCATATGGTAGATCATGTACAACTTTTACAGATTCGAAAATATATACATAACAAACATAACATCTCTATCGCCATTTCATGTACTTTGTCAGAACTCGCAGTCCTCAATATTCCACTTAGGACGGCGCAACCATCTATGCAAGGACCTCACGACCCATTTCTTCGGACACATGTTTTCTGCCAATGTTTGGATATAATCATCACGATCATTGCGATTGGGCGAAGGGTATTCATTATAGATTCTCGTCGTGTAGCGAGTGGTAGAGGCATTGCTAGTTATTATCCGGATATTATATAAACAAAGTCCACATATCAGTGTAGCGAACGCATTTGCTATGAAGGTAGGTACCCACACCTAATTTATACAACTAGCTCCACGCGGTCACGCATTGTAGCAAGTAGACGATCAGTTTCTACGGATTTAAAATACAGTAGGAAAAAGTATCTGTACTGTGTTTGTATTTACACTCACGTGACACAAATGGCAGCAAATGGCATTCCATTAACAATTAATATTTAGTTGAAACATTTTATAGAAAATGAAGGAATCTGTGCAGAGATATAGGAAAAAAAATTATGACAGTTCACTATATACTAACTTGATTGTAATATTTAATAACTGACTTTGTTTTCATTCAAGAGAATTCCAGTCGAGGTTGGTCTTTCTAAATTATCAACTGATTAACTTCATGCCGCTTGCCCTTACCAAGCAGATGTAGGCTTCTTCTTTCCTTGATAATGATTTTGGTCTGCTTGACATTTTTCCGCTGAGCTAGCTAGGGATAGAAAAGATGATTAGAGAAGAGCTATATAAAGGTGATAAGCATGTAGCGTATACAACGGTATATTTAAATTCATTAAAACAAAATACTGAAATTTTTTCACTTTTTAACCTCACGTTGAATCTGAACATAGCAACATGGCGCTGTCAAAATTAGGTCCCTTATCAAGAAATTCGGGTTTCCTTTGAAATTTTCTTTTTAAATTAGCTTAGAAAATTGATTACTCTTATAAACAATCCGACTCAAAATTTATTACCAAAGACAGTCAGGTATTGAGTTTCTATCAAGTTGGCACGAATAAGCTTAAGGCATTATATTTTTTTATGAAATTGTAA
This sequence comes from Tropilaelaps mercedesae, assembly GCA_002081605.1. NCBI lineage: Eukaryota > Metazoa > Arthropoda > Arachnida > Mesostigmata > Laelapidae > Tropilaelaps > Tropilaelaps mercedesae. Next base: position 49,394 of record MNPL01010483.1, read on the forward strand.
TGATCATTGTTTCCATATAGTATAAACGTATTTTTACTATGTATTATATTCAGTTTGAGTTAGGTTTCACTATATAAATAGTATAGAGACAGGACGCCGCGGAGAAATGTTCGATCACTTTTTGGCGAACCAAGCTTAATCAAGTCCAAGGTCCCGAGGATCAGCGAAAGTTCCCCGCTCGTTGGATTTGAACCTCAAAGGTTAACTATCTTACTGGCTGTGTGGTACGAGGCATCGTCGTATGATAAATGAACTAGGTCCATGCCACCCAGAAAATCGTTTGCTTATTTATAATTTCACTTTGGTTATCCGTCAAATCATCCGCCTTGGATAATACTTAAAAGGGTGGAAGGCAACTACCGCGATCACGCTCAAACTTATCCCGATGTGTGTACTTTTTAGGTTTACATGTAACTCACGGTTGTAACATGTACGGCTGATCGCGAAGCTCCTGTCCTTTTCTGCTATAAGATCGACGCGTATATAAATAATGTAAGTGGGTATGTACAATAATGTAGGTGGGTACTAATATGTCTTCGGTTACCAGTTTAATATGTTGGGCCCCGTTCCTATTGCATTTATTTGTGGGAGGAAGTGCTCATGACAAATAGGTATTTCAATGGACTGCCATCGTAGTACACATGGAACGGCTTTTAGGGACGATCTACGTACCAAAACCTCACTCTTCGAAGCTTTCCATATGTGGGTTAGGAGAGAGAAGCATCGAAACCTCAGTGGAGAATTTGCTTTGAATGCCTTTTATTTTTACGGATTTTATGGCTGAGGAGGCCTGAACAGATCGGCGGACTGAAGAGCTAAGGTGCTTCTAATCTCGGCTCTCTTAAGTTCTTCGTACTGAGGCACTTTTCTGTCCTCTATCATTTATAGCATGTAGAGGTCTGTCGCCGAATACTGTAGCAAGCACTACTACTACTTTTTTTACGTCGCTAGACCCCCTATTATCTAAGAATAACTGGTACAATAATTTGATTCATTGCACAAGAAGTCGCGCGGGATTGATCGCAGTACAGATCGTATTTCCATCACCATATTCTATAGGGATGGGAAAACGCGTTTAAAGAAGTGAAACGAAGAAGAAGTGACGCTAGTGCAAGATTTAAAATATCAGTAATTTTAATTGTCGCCTGCCCTTACGGCCAGCTTTGAGTCTCTTTTTCGGTCTTGCTGGCATTCCGTCTGTCAAGCTAACACCTGCAGGCATAGACACAAAACAAGCAGAGTGTTAGAGCCCGTGTGCCTTGTGCTAATGTACATTTAAAATCGTTGAGATAAAGCATTGAGCCTTTCCTTACTTCTCCTTTGAACAAGATATCCGCACAGGAAGATAGGAAATTGACAGCGCTTTAAAAATGTATTTTTTTGTACAGGAATGTTGAAAATATATTTGTTTTTTAGGCCTTTTTAGATCTGTCTTTAGAGATCTCTTATTTTTCAGGTAACTTTCATGCAAATTATTTGTTATTTTAGTTTAACTTAAAAATGAACTTTTTACTACCAAAGGCAGTTCAAGTATTAGCTTAAAATAGGCGAGTGTAAAATATTTTATTTTTCATGGAACTGAAATAATATTTTCTCCATATATCGTGTAAATGTGATTGTACTCTGTATTAAATGCAATGTCAGATGCTGCTCTTTTGCTTTGTAGAGGCCAGATACGGTAGAGCAATGGTTGATCGCTTTCTCTCGACTCGGAGCCCATTTAAAACATCTGGTGCCTTTTAATGCAGGCCTGTGGGGATCAGTGAATATGCCTTTCGTTCATTGAATTTAAGCCCCAAAAGAACAATTATCCATCCGGGTGCGTAGTAAGGAACACCGTATGTGTGTACAAATGCATAAACACATCAAGTTAAACACATTAGAGACAAGTACCTAGAATGATAATTAAAATTGTCCACGAAAATTTTACATGTGAATCTTATTGCTGTGAAGCATGAATTCAGCTACGCTTTTGTTTGCCGATGTTCTTATCATTCTCATTTTTTAAATACTCGTAGAACATTTCGCAGAAATATTCATGCACGGGGCATTTCAGTAAACTGCCAATTTCAATGTGTATCGCACTTTGGCTAATACTAACTAACCTTACACCTTAAACCTGCCCAGATGCTAGTTGAGCGAAAGAGTACCTTCCCTGGATTGCCATTCCCAATATCATATGATTAACCCTTGGAAGTCCCCATACCTATTGTATTGTTTAGTAAGCATCGTGGTGATGCACTTCGTTGTCTCGACCCCAGTGGGGTACGGGTTATAGCACAGTGGACCACAGTGGCAAGCAACCGCAGCTTAACGCTACTAGATATTCTGATTATGGCGAACTTTGTACGCCTCTGCTGCTTTTTTAACTGCAGTATTTACGTGGCCGTTCGGTAAAAAATTGATCGATCATTACTTTGAGTTCATTTAGCCTCTTTAGAGAGCAAGAATGTGCTCGATCAGCCTTGAGTCATCCGCCGCCCGATAGCTCAAGGCTTAAAAATCACGTCTCGGTTTGAATCGTCTTGAGTGTATACAACCAATCAGCAGTACAAGCCACTGAAGCGCTCGCAATCCTCAGCATTTTTTTGAAGGCAACGGGGTTATCTCTGCAGAAATCCGCCTCATCCATCAGATACACGACTCCTGGAAATGCTGTAATTACAACTGCTACTGCGATTGGCCTAGCTGTAAGCCCACTAGATTCCCGCTATGCATGGAAGGGCCGGAATGTAGGTACATAATATTCAAGTATAAAATTGCATCTACATGTGTCTTCAATGAAAATATGTGAATGCTGGAAAAAATTTCACGGCTCGGCGAGGAATCTACGGTTCTGCAAGATTGATCGGAATGCGAAATATTTACGAAAAAATAAATGTCTATCAGTACTTAATTTATTTCAAATTTTTTAGTTTCGGCGCGGAAGCGGAGCGGACTGGTACAGAATGTATAAAAAGGAAAGTAAAACCAGTTCATCAGATGTTGAGTTAAATTATTTGTATTTAATTCAGAACGTCCCTATTGAAACTGTTTTACAATCAATTTAACCATTAATAAGTTTTGAACTGGTCATCGCAACTGTTAAGTGCGCTTACTGCACGCTTTACATCGCTTCTTTTCTCGGTAAGGTTTTGGATCTGGTTGGCATCCCCCTGTTAAGTTACCATGTTGCCCTGTTGGAATAAGCAAAGGATAAGTAAATAGCTAAAACATTCTTTCTAGTTCTACTTTCTAAGCCATATACTTTGAATAGGAACTACAGCACACTTGGAATTTCTTAAATATACAGTCCTTTTCTATATACTCTTAAAATATAATTCTCAAAATATTCATTTTAATCCAATTGAATTTCACAGAAGGATATAAATCATGACCAGCTAATTTCAGAGTCTTAACCAGCGTTGGAGCGACGTCCCTAGCAACCAGTTTGCAAAGTGGGCGTTGTTCTATGTATTATATAGATCTGCCATTATCCCGTCACACGATGATCATTGATTTGGTATTATTTCCGCATGAAACACATTTTGCTTTGATAACTTTTGTATTGCTCGGAGCTCCTGAAGAAATAAGTATTCCAAGTGGCTCATAACGCCGATCATATTTGATAATTGATGGAGCTTTGGATAACGCTGCAGAAAAGATATGCGCACCTAAATAAAGTCGTTTCAGCCGTCCATCTATTAATCTATATTAATCATAGCCTTTCGAATAGTGCCGCAACGAAAATTACCTTTAAGTTAAAATGAGTGTGCAAGGCGTTCTGTTTGCTTGTGTCATTGAACTAAAATTTTCTATACACATAGAAAATATAATCGTACAATGCACCATGCAATATCGATTCAATTGCACAAAAAGATATATTATCTCACATTTGCTCGCCTCAACTTGATAGTTATTTTTTTAGTGTGCTTAGTAGTGACTAGTCATTTTCAAAGTATGGTAAATCTTTAGGCATTGACACATTACAGCTATATGGGAAACTAAGTACACCCTGGTAATTTCGCGGTTCTTTAGGCTTTCTTCTGCTGAGTCTCGGCTTTTTTCTATTGAGTCAAGGTCTGTACAGATAAAAGTTAACTACGTTATACAACAAATGACTAAATGCATATTAAGCTTTAATCCTAATTTAATTTATGATAAATGTTATGCTTACGCAAATGTTATGCCTACACTAAATATTATTTATGCACGTGGAAGATACACTTACCTTGACGTTGTTTCAGCTAAACTGCATTCCTCTAATTGTCATGGACAGCCTTCATCGTTTGAGATTCGCATACATTCATTGAAAATGTGTTGCTATTTAAAAAGCGACAATATATCAATGTACTTGCTGAAATTTGATAATATTTGTCTGCGTGATGCCCACAACGCGACTTTCACTGTCACATGGGAAAAATCGTCAAAAAGACCAGTGTGAAAGTTTCTGAACTCTCATTGTATGCTCAAGAAGCCGTATTGTACGACACAAGTCTGTGGGTCAGACATTTGCTAAGCCTCTATAAGCATCACCGTATATAAAGCTAGCGTAACCTCTGTTATAGAAACAAGACTTGGTAATTCCTACCTTGACCCATCCGGCAAATTTGAGTGCACTTATCTCGCACAAGCTCTGGCAAAAGTATTTGCGCTGTCCACAGTGTATGAAAAACCACGTCTCCTGTATTGTTTGAAAACGCAGGGATGGGAAACGTGAACTTTGATAATTGAAGCGCAATATAGCTCAGCGCTTGTACAAATCGATTAGTAGTGAGGAAAACGTACTTCAATATTGAGAAAAGGTTGGAAATAGTAGCTTGAAATTGTTCCACTGTCGCAAGGATAGTGTGTATAACATCCGATAGTATGCGTATCGGGTTCTGCATTTTGTTTCGGTAGTGCTGAAACCAATTCCGTTCCTCAATTTTTCAAATGATGTGTACCCTTATAGGGCATTGTGACCGGATGGCGGTCCGGTTAATTGGTGTCCGGGAAAACAAATGTCACTCAGCCAGGAAGTCAACGATTTAATTTCTACTAGTGCTCGCTCATCGTTGTTACAAAAATTGAAAACATTATTTTTAAGGCTTTACATTCATTCAACTTCTATCATTAATATTCGCTCAATAAATAGACGGCAAAAAATCACTGATCCGTCAAATTATATCGAATATTATCGGCGTTATGACCACTTGGAATGCTTAATCCTTTATTTGAGGAGCTTTGAGAAATACAGAGGTTAAGCAACAACAATGCCAAATCAAAGATCGTGATATGATAGTATAACAGTAGAACTGTATGACAAATATAGAGAAATCGTATAACGTCGATTTTGCAAACTAATTTCTGGTGACGTCGCTTGGACCGGTTAAAATTCTAAAATGCATTTTAGTCCTATAATACTTTACGTAAGCATTTACTGTGATGCAAAATTGCGCGTTGTTTTCCACTGAAATTAGCCATTTAAAGTAGATTGAACAACGAAATACCATTTCTCGTCGCCTCAGGTGTTAATTGGTGAAGGTGAAAACCATTTATTCATTACTAAATGAGCTCATATTCATGTTTATAATTGTCAGGTAATAAACGTGGGTTGTATATCGATTTAACGCCCAGAATCGATGTATTTGCTTCCTTGCGCAACGGAGGATGCTGCGCTCCCTTTGGGAGCAGTAAGATTATCTATAAAATTTAAAAGCGCACTTATTTCCTGCGTGCTTCTTCAATTGATCTGGTACCTTGGTCAAGTTTTTAGCTTTTTACATTTCGTTTTTCTAATGTACAAAAAATTAACGAATAGAGTCAATCTTCTAATAACACTCGGTTTATACGCGTCGTGCTGTCTCTCCAAAGTACAGGGGAGCTAGAATATCTCATACAATGGCCCGTCCTTTATATAAGAGCATTCGAGTTGACCCGTCTGCTCGCTTTCCGTCATTCCCTGTGGAGCCCAAATCTGTACTTTAGTGGTTCTGTTTTACTGCTGTACCATTCTAGTTCGTGATCATGATCGTATTAATGATGAGGATCTTCTCGTCGAAATATTTGCCCTGTTTTATAATGTTAGTATATATAGCTATCAAGGTTCGCAAGACGGCATTATTTAAGCGAGTAATTGTTCAAATGTATATTATGCCCACCACACATATGACATGCTGACTTCTCATATGCTTCGATGACTCAAGACCTAAGTTCTTTATATAGGACATGTTTTTTGGGGCTTTCTATAATAAATGCCGCAGTCCGAGGCCTGCATGTCGGTACTCACTGGTACCTCTTCACAGAGATACATTCATTAACTAAGTGACATATATGCTAATAACTATATCGGGGTTTCCAGACATTTCGGAGTATTTATATTTCATAAATAGCGGCGCGATGAATTAGTTGTGTTTTTCTCAGCTAAACAGAACAGAATTGCTCAGTGAGGCTCCGATAGTTCTAAATCCCTAAATCCTATCTAAATAGCCTTAGCTAATATAAAAATTAATGTGGTTTGTCTTAGCGTAAACTTTTAGACAACATTTAAGACCCAGTATGCAACTACACTACAGCTTAAGTTCTAACATCAAATAACGTCCTATCTAAAGCACGCAGTTGGAATACATATGCAGATGAACATAAAAAACAAATGTTCTCTTTAAGTACGCCAGTTACACAAAGTTATGTGAAATTAAATTGCTTTAGAGATTTAAAATTTTGTGTCTCCGGATCTTGGGCGTAATAGTAGTTTTTATGCGTGCGATAATAGCACGTAGAGAAATACTTAAATAACATACAGGTATGCAGAAAATAAAATATCTACTTATTTTTAATGAGACCTTTCGAAGTGTGCGCACTGCAGTCTGGGTCCAGTTTTACTTTGCAGATAATGCTAGCAATATTAAGAAATCAAAATCGTACAAAAACACAAACATCATTGAAAGATGGAGAGGTGTTTTGTAATAAATCTATTATATTAAATGATAGATAGCGAGATTATCGATCTTATCGTTAGTATAAATCGGTGCAACATAGGTAGGTGATAATATTTCTAAACTTTTCCTTTTAATAATTATGCACGTTACATATATGTTAATACCCTATAATATTATACAAGGTTTTAGTAGGATCCTAACAGATTAAATAAAAATCATGTAATTATAATAAAGATTCACCAGTAAAGACAAAGAGTGATTTTTATCTTTTTCTCGGTAGCCTTTCGAGAAAGCGCCAATACATGCTCGACTACACAATATGAAAGAAAGGCAGCTTCATAATACTGAATGAATAGCGTCATTCCGCTAGCTGTAACAATGAATTCCCTTTCAGTGGGCGACAATTCACTTATTTCATTCTGTTCAACTTTTTTCTGGGTGGTGTTAATGTTCTGCTTATTTCAAGAAATGAGAACGCGAATTGCCGATACTGCTAGTAGTTGTGATACGGTCAGTAAAGGTTTATTAGCAACAAGTCCTGAGGAAGATTTAAAAAGGAATTTCAACGCTGTCTGATAGCTAAACCTTGATAACATCTGATAACGAATAAAACTGTTTACCTGCCAAGGGAGCCTCACGAATGTAGTAAGTTTATGTATATGGAAAATTATTTATTGTTGTAAAAGAATACTTATTGTTGAGTGCTGCATCGGAATATCTACCTCCGCATTGTGTGACTGAATTATCAGCAAGAAAAAACAAAGAAATATGATGAGGAGTTTCAGGACTTACCACATTTACGTTTGAAACAATCGTATTCTTTGTGTTAGAAAAAAAGGTTTTGTACATGCAATGTATTAATCTTATTATTAGCCTAATCGTTTTTGGGTCAGGCTCACCTCAGTCTTTACGCATCCTAACTAACAAGTACTGTTCAGACAATAAATTATTTCGAATCCAAGTATTCAGACACATTACCAAGTATATAATGTCGATAGGGTTTTTCTTTTAGATCGTGCGTTTAAAGGCGGGCGAAAATGTCGGATCGTCCAACAAAACATTCAGAGACTCTTCGGAAAAGAATTCGCCAAGAAAAATCGAGTAAATGCGCTAGTAAATCTTTGCGCTTAATCATAACTAAAGTACGAGCGATAAGCCCGAGTTCTTTAGGATATCTGTTAAGGCTTCAGTGCCTAAAAAATGCATACTGCTTCGTATTAATAAGTAACAACTGCGTTCTTTAAAAATCGACGGCTTCATTTTAAAAAATGTTGAATATGAATTTTTTCGGGAATTAAATGTTCTACTCAAAATATCCACCACAAAATATTCGACAATGATTTTATATTATTATTGAATATATCAAACCCTGTTCTATTACCTTAAGGACAGTAAGCCGATGGAATCAATACAAGATGCAGCCGAATCTATGTATAAGCTGCACATTCTTACTAAAAAATGTAACCCAGCATTTTATTAGGTTGATCTTAATAGTCATTGTCCGATATAAATCGATATGCAGGCACTAGCACATCAACAGTTGTAGTGTATTAATGTACTCGTTAATTTAACAACGCGAGCATGTCTGTCCACGGCCGACTTTCCCACTTACGTAATGAACGCGCAAACACCAGGTGACGAATTACACCATTGTGTTTTATCAGTTGTTGCAAACGTGAAATCTGTTTTTGTCGTTGTCATTCAAAAAATGATCTAGATAAGAATATTCGTAATGCTCGTCTTACTACGATTTTCACCATTCGGCTGTACTTACATAAAATTCCTAAAACTGCCGTCGATATTCCCTTTCAAGACAGGGCTACCTCCTTTCCACGAAGATTTCCGCGCGGTTTACGCGATGTCTTCGCTGCTTAGTTTCAGCTTGGCCTGCAACGGGTTGACGCGTTACTATTGAAGACGTATGTGAAACAAAGTGGATGTCTGTGTGTGTGTGTGTGTGTGTGTGTTGTGCCTGTGTTGTCAAAAGTGCGGCAATACGCAAAACGTTGTTCCTGTTCTGTGCTAACTCGGGAATATGCAGTTATGAATTAAGTGATATCTGGTGACATTTGTAGTTCAATTTGAACTCAAGGTGGATTTGTATAATATCAGCAGAAAAAGGATAGATGAACGAGGATACTTGACGGATGTAGGTAGGACACGGGGAGTAGCTTCGGATACAAGTCTGCGGATATAACTAGCAGGACGGATTTTACATTAGGACATGTGAAAGGTAATTAGACCGCTTATTAGATTATTAGTTTGTTACTACAGTAAGAGTGACAGGACAAAAAACGTTTCGTGGAAGTTGAAGAGACCGTGATGGAAGTGATATATAGCGAGTGCCCAATAATGCAAGAAAAGTTGGAAGAGTCACGTGTATCCGCTTTTCACAGGTTTTTACACTTGTAAGGAAATAATGGAGGAAGAAGTTATTTCTGTTCCAATACTTCATTTTCACCCAATTGCTAAACATTTCCATGGGATTCAAGTATATTCTAGATATTTAAATAAGTAAATGCATTCTTCTATAATCATAGTTTTCTAAATCGGACTCAATTAGTTCATAATAGGACAAACGCGTAAATTTATCAAATGGGTCAGGCGGGCAATAAAAAATATGCTTCGTAAAGATATAATAGAGGCTGCCTTTCATATAAAAATAGACCGCGAATAAATTCAGAAATCGAGCATCTTTGCATGTTGAATAGTTTAAATAGTTTTAAAACATTTTTAACTCTAGTATCTCGACACCAGATTCATGTCTACTTGGCTCTTATTGAATAGTTAATTAGAATGATTTTAAAAACCTAGTAACCTATACATCATGCTTTTTGCTTGGGGCACCACAGTACAACGACGCAAGCAATGCAGAAACACAATGCAAGATGTAACAAATTGTTTTCCCGTTAATATCCGTAAAGGTGACTACACCGATTGCAAGAAATACGATAATTGGGGTGTCTGAATGCCTCAAGTTGTAGGTTACCATAAATCGTTATCTTTTTTGTATCAACCCTTTTTTATAACAACCTTTGTCGTGTATAGGTCATTATTCGATGTATATACACATACGTATATGCCCTCAGGGGAGATAGAGACTCATCCGCTTGATAGGCCAAAGGAAACAAGAATTTCTTTTTTCAAATATAAACCTCGTAATCGGGTTCGGATTTGATCAAAGCTCTCATTGTCAAATATGCCTGGTAGGAACTCACCTAAACCAACACTTTCAGCCAATTTTCTAGCTACATTACATTTTTATCTATAAAAATTTCATCCTCAGCCTCCATACGCTGTGTGCTTCCAATGTACCGGTCATTTAATGAATATTGTTTAATACGCATAAATAAAAATTTCCCGCTTCCACTGTAATGTTCAGTAGGCAGCTCAGCGTCAGCCGAGTAACTGTCCAACAATGGTCGTGTTATGCCATTTTCGTTAATGTTGAAATTGTTCTGTACTGCCGTTCGTTAGCGTTATATAACAAGAGTGGTGAGCTTATTGTCCGCCTTAAAAACTTGCTACTGCTGAAGCTGAAATTGATGCAGGGAAAGAAGGAGAAAACATCAGTTACAGCCATACCAGTGATTGCAGATGCACCGCGACGGTCACTGAAGTCGAGAAATATAACCTAAAAGAAGGGTGGCTATATTTTTCGTTGTTAAAGTTGACAATGACCGATGACTCTACCCTGGCTTTGTCGCTCACTATCCTGTCGTGCTGTTTGTATGTTAATCTATGATGCCCTAGGTAAATTCCCTTACTAGGTACTGCCAGCAAATGTGTTATCTGGCTATGTTTGGCACAGACGTATGTCAAAACGCACTGTCCCTTGTTGCGTTGTTCGTTGTTTCATGTCTCTGCTTGGGAGAGGAGGACGGCAGATAGGGAATAGGGGTTGAAGGCTAAAGATGCTAATTTATCCGTTGTTGTTGGTTCAGTCATGGTCGCTAATACTTCGAGACACAACGGGATCCTCTTCGGGGTGCTTCTTCGACAGTCTTGCCCGCAATGAATGCAATTACGGTTTTCGTTAAGCGTGCTCTTATTGAGCACATACGGTGTGGTTGTGGTCCATCCGTACGACGGTTGGTCCCCGTTAATTCACAAAGTTCTTTCGTGTACGCTTTTTTCTCCACGACTTAATCCTATCCAAATTCTTAGATTTCCCCGTGTGCATGTATTCGAATTTTCACAGATATCTTCATCTGTCTCTCTGTTGTCTTCCTTGGGTAGACACCAACGGCACGATAAGCGCTTCCACCACCCCTACATCAACGACGACAAAAGATAGCTTTACAAACAACGGCAACAAATAACAACATGGCCGCGACCGCCTTCATTCGTGTGGTTTTGCTGTTTGTCCACTGACTCCTATGCAGTTTTGTTAATTGAGTTGTTTGTTAGTGTGTTCATCGCTATCCGCCATTGGTATTTCTATGGGGCGGAGTATCTCAGTAGCCAGTATTCGTTTGGATACTCTTGCAGTTAGGGCCGAGAAGGAAGATGGCAGAGCGCCACAGAGAATACAAAAACGAACTGGTACTGCATTTACTATATATAGGCAATTGATGCTTAGAAAACTCACAATCGTTGCACACGTTCTTGAAATTTCAGCCGATGATAATGGCAAATACTAGATATTGAAAGTTAGAACGAAAGTGAACTAGAATTGAAATGACGTGATATAACGGGGATCCATGTAAGTATAACAGAAAAGTATAGAGAATCTTTTTGGCAGTTGACGACTCGGACGTGCATAAAACATAAGTCGTCACTACAGCGGGCGCATGAATTTTTAATATATGAATTTTATATATATTGACTGGCAAAACTAATTGAAGCGCAGTAATGATATCTAATACTAAACAACCTAAAACTTGAACCATAGATTAGGGTCTATGGTTTGGAACAGGTTAGATTTGCAATCGCTGTGGCGTCTAGGTGTTCTCGAATAGACTAAAACATAGAAATTATATTAGATCTTTCCATTCATCACGCATACGGCCACCTAAGACTGTATTACTAAGCATGTTGCGGTAAGCTACTATCACTGCCTGAAAGCTAAGTTTAAAAATTCAATTTTTTTAAGCGCATCTCTGTACAGTAATCGGCGTTCGCAATCTCCAAATAGCAATAGACTGTTTTAGATAATCTCAAACATTATTTGGGGATTAAGCTGGGCTTGGTACCAGGGGCTATAAATAATTATAGAAGACCCGGAAAGTTAGATTTGTAGAAAAAAATTACGTGGGCAATGAGAACAGCTTAGCTTATTTTTTGCGAACAACGTTATTCGGTGATTTTGGCCCGCTCAATAATATCTAATAAAAACAGTTTTATAAAAGTTTGGGATAAACAGTTCCACCAAAGAGGTCACGGTATCGCGATGCACAACCAAATTCGCTTAAAATTCAAGGATGGTGTTTGAAGGAGTTTTCTCGTAGAAATCTCACGAGTCTGTAGAAGGGCAAGGAAAGGTTACAAGTGGTATGGGGTATATCATGACCGTAAGAGCTACATAGGCTAAATCAGATTTGGCTGCGAAACTTCACAATGCTAGGAAACCAGAGCGCGAAGTGTCTAGCGTTCAGCTGAAACTGAACTTTGTCATGCAAATTTCGAACATGTACGTTTGTGACATTTGTGTGTCATATGATGTAAATAATTATTTTATTTTGCCAAACGACAAGTGCTGTAATACTGAACCATTTAAACAGAGCACAAATAGACGAAGTTATCGTCTTTAATCTCAGACATGTCTTGCCCACATCGGTAAAATATACAAATTTCCCTGCCTACTTTACGTTATATCCACGCCAACCTGAGTGTCATAATTAGAGAATAGAGTCTAATCACACATGCAATACAACACGGGTTTTTACGCTTATAAATTTTCCAGAATTTGATTGTCCTTGTCATGGAACAGGTACTTTTATCTAAAGTCTACTTACATTATATTAATACACGGTCGCGCTGAATTGTTACTTAAAACTTGTTAGAACCATCCGCGTTTTAAACTCAAAGCTACCCCTAGGTTACTTCGACTACCAAAAGTACACAAAACGTAAAGCATAGAAAGAGAATGTGTTACTAGCGGCATTCAAACAGGCAAACGTCGGCTTTAAGGCCAGCTGTATTAGCCTGTGAGGCGCAACGCAGTGTTATTCCCTGCAGACAGTGAACATTATCAGGGTGTTATTTTACTGTGCACCTGTTTTTCGTTGTCGTTAGCATGTTTCTATGCCCTATTCTTATTTTAGATGCGATCGCCGGGTGTCAACACTTGCATATATAGAAAAGTTCAACTAAAAAATAAAAAACACGCAGTTTATCCAACGAGCGTAATCACACTATTTCTATATTCTTTTGACTACACAGCAATATAATACTCTTCAGTAAAAGCAGCATTGTACTGTTGCTTAAATGAATGGCCACATTCATTATACGAGAAAGGAGATACACATTATAGTTGTTTCCTGTTGCTATTATAAAAGTATGAAGCATATAATTTCTTTGTGGTTGTTTGTATGCCCACTGTTGACACCGTCCATGCATACGCGCTGCTGCTTAAAACAGTAGCATTATAGAGATTTTTACATGTTTTCGTACCTTTGGTTACGACTATTGCAGCCTACTTTCTCGATTATGTGATGTATTCGCTATGAATGGAAAGTTTATACGCTTGCTTTTACAAAAAGCCTGATTATGTATGGTTGTCTGTTTTTTATCGGTTGAAGATTATCCGAAGTCCCCTGAGGAGACATTAGTAAACAAACATGTCTAACAAAACGGACATGTTAGTTCTTATTTATTGGCCCCGAGCTTATAGCTCGAAAAAGTTTACGACAAAGAACTTCGTCAATAAATGTAATGCAAGACATACCAAAAGGGTTGAAAAGTACCCTTACATTCTGCACGTTCGGGCTAATATTTGCTCTGGACATCAGGTTTTAGGGAAATAATTCTGAAGAAGAAGCGTGAAAAAATCTGAGTATGGTGTTTTCCATTTGACTCGGCTAATGCTTTAGCTACTTACATTGATAATAATCAATTCTATGTAAATAAAACTAGTTTAAGTAACTTCTCTGTTCATTCATGGGACTACGAGCGACGTTTGTTTACGACATTACAAGGTAATCTGCGGTGTGCAGTAAACGTTTACAGTAAAAATACAACTTTTACATAAAAAGTGAATAATTAAATTTGTAATATGATGTGTCAAAATACAACTAATCACTTATCCTATAAGCAGTATTGCTTAAAACCATGCAAAAACCATAATTTAGTCTAAGAAAGAGCACGGCTAAGCACCGCAATCACCAAACTATAACTGACGCGGGACAGAGCAGGAGTGTGCACAATCTACAAGAATGCTAAAAATTATTATTGCAACTCAATTAGTATTCCCATAGGGGGAATAAACGCTATCTCGCTATCTAGTGCCAACCGTTTATCAAGTTCCGTGCGAGAACTATATTATTGCAAGTATTCTAATGAGCACCTGATCCAAAAGATCCTTATTCTGATTATCCCATTGCTGTCTGGCTTAAGTATGTCTGTCTATCTGGGTGACTGACAAGAAAAGCTTGCTTCCGTTTTCTTTCTCAAGCAACTGCCAACTGGTTACTAACTAACGTGCAAACGCCACCTCGCCCAAATCTTTCAAAGTCAAACTAGCGTCTTGCCATTGATTTAACGACTTAAAGACGACGTCGAATCGGGACCTCAAGGTTCCTTCGGTTGTCTAGGGCTCAGCACCATGGCGCGGCTACTTAAGCGGATGGATTATTGTGGTTGGTTGATCCAAACGGGCGCACACGCCGTTTAAAGGAAGGCGTTGGGAGACCTCGTTTCTCATATAAAAGGCTGAGCAACTGCCATTCCGCGGTAACACCGCCGGACTTACCACCAGTGCGGCCAATACTCGTATTGCTGTTAAAGCCACAATGTCTACTCCTGTCGCGAAGGCTTGCTTAGATAGTTCTGCCTCCTCAACCTCTCCGCCCCAGCCCACAGCACCAAACAGCCTAAGAGCTACATCGGCACATCGCTTGACTTTGTAGCGGTCTTAGCTGTCTACCGTTTTTCATTATCAAACATATACAGACGCCACACATCCGGACATATATGTACTTTGAGAATGAGAAAATCAAACTTGCTTCGTGTGTGCACCAGTATCGTTGAGCAGCAGCTGAAGCATTCAGCCATGGCACATAGACTAACACATATATATGGAAAGTCGCCAGTATATTATCCGAAAATAGACGTTGTTGAATTTAACCAATTGGATAACATATTATCTATAGGAGACTTATCATCATACTAATCGATCAGGTTCAAGTGCTTATCATTTCACATCTTCCTCCGGACATATTATGTAGAATATATTGAGCTGAAATCTGTTATGGCACTATTGACTGCTTATATACCATACAAATGTTTTTCAATACCACCTGGAAATCACCTTGATCCATCTAATCTGAATCCAATTTCTTTGAGGTGTCCCTTTGATTGATTAAAAAAGGATATTAACCGTTTTGTTGTCTTATTATCGTACTTATTGCCCTCCAAAGTGTTACAAAGTCATTCTGTGGGCAAATTATAAGTTTCCTTCTAAGCTAGCGGTGCAAGTTCTTGGTGTTGCTCCATATATATATATATATATATATATATATATGCAGAATTCGGAAAGAAATTCACTTCGGTAGTGGTTGTCAACGGTGCGGAGGATTACTTCAGTGGTGATTAATAAGGAGCGAATGAGAGATTTCAATCGTGTGTAGTAAAGCTTGTTTGTGTATATATATATAGTGCATGTCTACAAGTAATGCAGCTTTTGTCAAGATCACAGTTAGCGGTAGTATTGCTATACCCATGTGAGTGATATCTAGTTGTGAAAATTGCTTCGGGAAATACAGCATATACGAGCGATATAGGAGCAAGATTTAAGGGGTATTAAATGAGAATAAGATATGCTAATGGCCTCTTTATCTGCAATTTCTTGAAGCGTGAGAAGAGCATAGTGTGTTCCTTTTTGAAAATGAGTAGTGGTACGGGGAAACTAATTTGCAAAAATGAACGCAAGGAATATCGCTTTTAATGTTGAACCATTAGATCTCACACGAACATTTATTTGTAAACACAATAGCAAAATATTGGCGACGTGTCAATTTTCCACTCTACGGGTTCGGAACTTATTCATATTCGTTTCTACGTTCCCGCATAGCTGAAACATTGTCGCTTTTTTCTTCTATTCCATTCACATACATAAGATATATATAAAACATTCATAAGCATTTATCGTTCGGCAAAACATGCTCTATCAAATCACTCGTATAAAGAATCTGCAGTTGCGTATACCTGAACGTGTAACGTCAATTTCCTCTTAAACAAACATGGTGCGTAGACAACATGGACTTAAAAAGTGGTCATTGTTCTATTCATGTTTCTTGTATTTTACAGACCGTTTCCTATGACAGTAGCGTAACATAATGTTGATACAAGAGGTATAATATGCAACATAAAGATGGCCTAAAGCCCGCTGCAAATTATTGCAATGCATTTTTTTACGTAAGAAATGGATTCGTACGCGTTTGATGCAGATGTTAGGAATAAAACTACGGCTGAACAAATGTTGTTGTTGTACTTGTTTTTTTCAGTTGGTATCGAAAATAGAGAGGGATGGATCTTCGATTACAGGAATTGCATGTGATATAGAGATATATTGCAATACCAACAATAATGACAAGCTGGTAATCTGCTGTTAACTTCAATGGTGTTCGTGGTATTTGGTGATGCATTAACCCACAGACCAGCCACTTGACTTGAGCCGAGCGGGCATACGGATCCTATGTGTTAAGTTAGACAAAGTTCTCCAATCTATTTGGCGATGAATATCTCAAATGTTTATACTGTCCTTCTACATGTATTGTAATCAGCGTAATCTGTTTTGTTGATAAAGTTGCAATAAGATGTGGAAAGTAGTTCCAGTCAGCCTATATCCTTAAGCGCGCCTTGAGTTTATGATACCAGTCCGCTTTCAGCAGGAGTTCTACACTATACGGCGAATGCAAACTTGTGAAGTTGGATACTCATAAGTGCTTCTCCGTTGCGTTATCAAAATATCCTTTCTATAAAACGCTATTTGAAATTCACTAATCTACTTAGAAAGCGCTTTTGTTTCACCCTTAAGTTACCAATATTAAGCACTTGGAAAAGTTTTTATATGGAGCTATAGAGGAATCTATGTAAACCACTTAACGCCATACCCTATGTTAAGTTACAGCAGCTCGAACGATACGAAGAGATAAATACATTGTGGGACTGGGAGAATCGATAGCTGTTAACATTATCATACGTGACTTCAAAGAATATAATTATCACCTTCTGAAATTCACACTTTCTTAAGGGTAGTCGTGTCTGATGAACTATTTACAGAATGTTTGTGCCGTTGCATAAAAATATTGATATATCATTTTAAAAAGATTATAATTATTTACATCAGTTATTTTTGCTAATTGCAAATTCGTTTCCGTTAGAGTCACTCAAAATTTATGTAAAATTTGGTTATACTTTTAGTTGAGGGCAAAAGAGTGGGGCGCAAGCCCTCATTCGTTTTAAAACATTCGAAGAACAATTTCATTTGGTGTATTACACTTTAGTTTTGTATAGCTGATGTTATTCGATTTTTGTTGGCGGTACAACTGGTTTTAGTTCCAATTTTTTTGTTTATATTGATAGCATGATCCAGTGTTCGGTCACTTTATTTTAAAATTAGGCTTGATTAGAGCATGCAATTATGTTTTTCTTAAATATAAAGACGCTCATTGGATATTCAGCATGCACTCTAATAACAAAATATTTTCGAAATAATTTTCATTGTAAACGCGGAATTGTTTTTACATTACTTAGAGATCCGTAGAAGACGCATTACGTGCCACATATATGTATCACAAGCTATTACTTTTGGTGTTGCGGACTCTTTGACAGCAACTGTTTCGTCCACTTCGAAATAAATTGTCAAGAACCGTATTCCAATGGTTGCTATTATTTTTATTTATACCGTGCACTACTCTTCCCTGCGCAGTTATCGTAGGCGCTTGAACTTAAGCGATAAGAACCTCTTGTCGAAAATTCGTCTGGACTTCTGTTGCCATAACAGTCTGCGTTTACGTCTGCGACTTACATACAATACATCGACTCACCTCACACAATCTACTTCACAAGAATGCTCAATTTGGAAATATCATGCATGCAAAATATTCAGTAGAATGTGTGTTCTCGTATTGACCACTTACTATTGGTGAAAGTCGAACACCACCATTACACTAGTTATTCGATTGACTAACTACTTAACATCATTTGGACATTTATAAAATGTTTAGTTCTATAGAGCAGGCACTACGCGTTTCGTATATTCTTTTTAGCTTGTATTGAAAATATCTGAGAATAATATATACATATATTCAGTTCTTTTATCTACTGTTAAGACCATAAATTCAATTAATCTGCTGGCTTTTTTATTTACAAATATGCCGTTTTTGAATTACAGACATTCGAGATAGCGTACTTACAGAATGCTTAACTGAATTATTCTACGAACTTTGACCGATAAATTAGAATTTTTTCATTTAGAGTTTTGGAAATACCTGATGCACATACACGCTGATGCAGTCATATCAGCTCTAGTGTGGAACTTACCAACCCACTAAAACCGATGGCTCAGAAAGCACATCGCATTACTGCGAATTTCCATCCGAAATCTACACGGGTGCTCCCTAGTCACCCAGCGGGGGCGTTGAGTACAGCGAACCGTCTACGGGCCCCGCTTCATCATTCCCCAGCCTCTAGCCCGCCATTCGACCCTGCGCCACCCTTGTGGCTACAGCCCGTCTACAAAGGTTCTCAATGATCTGCTCTTCTCTCATTATATATTCTAGCCATTTGGTGGGCCTGTCCCAGTCCTCCCAGTAGCCCACCATTTTTTAGATATGTCTTGTAACGACATAGACCCTATTTCCCGGCCCCTCGCCTTTCTTGGACCCCGCAGAGCATCACACCAGAAGACTGTGTGCTCTACATCATCCGGGATGCCCTGTGAATGGAGCACGCACGTGTCTGAGGGAGCCTTTCCAATCCTGTGTAAGTGGCTCTGGAAGTGACGATGTCTGGGATCAGGCTTTTTGTCCATGTGCGCTTGGCTCTTTGAAAAGGCTGATACTCTTGCCATCCGTCCTTCCACCGGTCAAGGGTTGTCCACCTGGCAGCCTATAGGTCATACGCATTGTCAAGAAAACCCTCGGCCCTTTCGCTTGCCAGAAGGTCCCAAGGGAGTATCCTGGCCAGTAGAAATAGAACCACAATGGAGACCGAGGTACCTAGCTTCTTCACTGATATTTGTGGTGGCCTTCGAGCTTCTAGCAGAATCATGATATGAAGCGCCTGGTCTTATGAGACTTCATCGATTCCTCACCCTTCAGAGTTAGAACACGTCGAATTGGCTCCATGAAAGATCTACCTCTCCGTAAGCCGCGTTGCCAACCGTGTTGGAGAAGCATTCCTTTCGGCAAATCTTCTCTCTTAGTTTCCCTTGTATAATGTGCTTGAAAGGCTTGCCACATGTATCAGAGAGGAAGATGGGCCGAAGCCTCTTGGACGAAGCGCCCGGATTCTGCGGTCCCTAGGAGGACGTGACGGGAAAAGTCTTGCACTATTTTCCTGACCCGATCCCGAGGGAGATGAAAAGCCCCCCTCCCTATTTCACTTCTAACTATTCTATAAGGCAATCCCCAGATACCTCCTTCTACCCTTTCTTGTAAGATACATTGGAACTACCATAATACTTCTTTCTTGATTCTAACATTTGTAGCAGCATATAGAAAGTAAGTGCCTCCGGAATAATCCCAAACTAATTAAAAAGAAACCTAACTTAATACCGGTCAAAACCTTATGCTACGGATAAGCTCTAAGGCCAAATACACTGTATAGTGAATTTGACACAATCGTAAGCATGTACAAAATTAATCATGTTCTAACAACATCATGGTCATGCATTTTTCTTGCTTTTTACACGATTGTGTGGGGCAAGCATCTCTGTGATGTTGAGTAATGGAGCTGAAAGTTTAAGTTTTTGTAAAAAGTTAAGAAGCTTTCCTTTAAACAAACTAAAATGTAACTGTTACATAACTCGCAAGCGACAAAAGAATTTTATGTTGGTTATTTCTACCCCTTAAATATCGTGCGCGTCCAAATATATGAGCCTTTATTCCGCGTTAAATATATATGAGCGCCTGTTCCGCAGCTCTGAGCTGTATAGGACTCTTGTTAGTAAGATTATGATTACTATGAATAACCTTATGCATATTTTACAATCCGGAAAGCTCGCATAACCTTACTGGAGGATCGCACGTTCTACAAAATTCTTCGCAAACATTCGCCGCTTGTTTTTCACCGTTAGTCATAAATTGCTGTTGAAGGTAAAGGCAAAAATCAACACCGAAACACCTTCATTGTTGTCTGTACGACTTATCTGCAGCTAAAACAGATCCGTTTGTACCTCTTTCTACTTTTTTGTGATCATTATTATGGGGCCACTTGCAGTAGCTTTAAAACTATAGAGAAGTAGATATTATAAAGCCGACATTTTGTTTGATGGGAAATAGGCCGTTAAATTATGTTAGTTGCTTAAACAAGTTGTGTTTTATTCTGTGATGTGATTTCGGGTGAACAGGTAGCTCAATAATTGATCCTGCTTGTCGTTCTGTTGGACCCGTGTGCATATTCTCATGCTTCTTAACGCTTTCCCCTAAGTATCGTATAGCACACACTATCTGTATGGGACGTGCTATAATGCGCTAGATTGTTTGTGATATTGTCGATGTAATCAACAGAGCGAGACCAAAGCAGAACGAGAGAAAAAGCGAGAGAAAAAAATGATATGATATCCTCTGGGTTGTCATATAATACCGCCTATGTTTTCTCTAGAGCTTACTTTTGTACAGAAAACCGATATACAATATATATAGAAACAGGTATACACGCAAAAAATTATATCTGCATTTACTTATCTGTCGACATACTTCCGCCTGAGGTACGTAATAATGTATAATTTTGAAGGTATTTTAACCAAACTCATACGGAAAGGAATAAAATAATAGAATACCCATCAGGAAATTCAAATTGAATGTTGATTTATTAAAATCCCAATGGAATTTTCCGATTCGTGAAGGGCAACTGAAATCTCAGATTATACCATTACCAACATTCAAAAATTCAAAGACCATGTTCTAACGCGGCACTAAAATTCTTGCATTCTCGACATGCAGAAGGATGTGCTTTGATTTGTTCTTCAATAAAGCCTCAAAAAATAATTATATTTCACCGAGTGTGGTTTGACCGAGCAATGGTTATATATTAGCCAGCATAATGTATCTATATTCGCTTGCTAGTTACTACATACACTTTGCGATCTAACAACGATGTTTCAGAAAATGTTAAAGGAAAACTATTACTTTATATAATTATTTTATTTTTATATTTTGTACTTTGTGAGTTCTTGTTGGAATTAAACCTTAACTCTACCCGATGCTCTTACAGCTAATTGCTGGTGTAATATTAATCTAATATGTGAGATTTCATAAATTTTCAATGTATTTGCTGTATGTAATTAAAGGCCTTTATCATTTCAGCCACCCCGTGGCCTTCCGTGCAGTATCACATCGAAAAAAAGCCAAACAATTAGTGAAGGTAAAATTTTACAGTTCAATCGACGCAGCAGTAATTAATATAGGTTTTTCGGAAATTCAGATTGTCATTAGGCATTGCTATTCATCACCTAGGTAGCCCATAGATCCTACTAAACCTTTTTTCTCATTTTGTTATATATTTAGTGGTTCAATATTGGACAAAATTTTGAGGGATTTGTCATAAAATCGTATGTGAAGCAAAATTCTGAATAAGTCGATGTTGTTAATTTTTCTGAGGCTCCGTAATGCATTACAGAAAGAGTAATAAGCATGCTCGAACAGCTTTTTTGATTTTTTTTTTTAAATAATTTAAATAAAAATAAAAAACATGGAGCCATAGTAGTGTGTACTTCAGCTTCCCTTGGTCAAGAAGGGCTTCTTCGCCTCAATCCATGTTATGACTTATTTTTTCTTCAGAATATATGTAAATTCAGAACATACTATTTAAAACATTTTGGAACTTAGCCTTGCTGAAGCGAAAGAAAACCTTCGGATATTTGCAAGGCATTGGGTGGGAGAAAATTAACGTTTACAAGTGACAATATAGCATACGGGAATTGTGAACAGTTGGAGAGATCTACGGTTTTACAGTACTATCTACAGTACTAACTAACAAATGAGCTAACGTCTATACATAAAGTCTATGAATGCCTCTCTGAGGCATTTATAGTTATAAAAAAATTAACCAGTGTCACCCCTATACAGGAAAGCTAACAAAGATATTATGCTGATTCACAGAAATAATTAAGCATTCCCACTTACGAACATAAATATAATATCTAATGCAATGGATGGATAAAAATCTTCGAGGTGTTTGTTTGTTTAGTGATAAACTTTTGTCAAAAACGTCATTTTCGTTTAGAGTGTTAAGCTGATAAAAACGCCAAACAAATTGTCGTTAGAAGACCATTGTTTCAATTACCGACGGACGTAAATAGCTGTTCCAAACTTCAAACTAGTAGATCTTCTCAAACAATTTTTAGTATGATTGGCTGTAATATCAAGTTTGATATAGAACTCTCACATAATATACTAAAATAATGCCCTCCTAAAAACACCTTGGTATCGTTGCTTCATTTCTTTTATGTACGCAATTTATATTATTTCCGATGTACCGCAATTACTACACGCTTTTCCTAGCCGTTTTTATGTATTTATTTGTAAATAAGCCCTACAGCAGGTAACTGCAAAAAACTTGTGAATATATATGGGTTCCTATAGGTTTTTTTTCTATAAACGGATAAATTAGAAGAATGAAACGCTACCTTTACTGGCAATAAAATGGCAAAAGAAGTGGGTTCCACTTTTTTAAGTTGTATAACTGAACGCTTCATGAGGTGGACCACGCGAGAATATAAGTGTTACGCATCTAAAATTCAATTATGTCACTTACATTTAGTAAGGTTTAATTCTATTTTAAACAGAGAATTTGCCTACATGATTACCGTCAGATGAGCAATTCAATTTAGATAGCTCTTCTTTACAAGTGCAACGCAGACGAGAGCCAGATGTACCATTTTATTTAGTAAGCTATTATAAGACTGTACGTTTAGGACCTTATACGTAGCTTCTTTGTTGAAGGAGGAAACTTCCGGTCTCTAAATAGGCTTTTAATATCGGCGAAACTATACATTTACTACAGGACTTAGACTAGCATCACTTCATAATATCGAGAAAGTCAATTCAATTTGTGCGAGGCAGTTGACGAGTAGCTTGGAGTAAAACAGGTTTCAGCAAGCCAGTTCAACGCAGTGTGCGGCTTTGAAGCCGCAGCTTTTTGTTTAAAGCCGCAATATCAAAATTAATAGCTTGCAAGGGGGGTCTACTGGGCTCAATAAGGTTTTTCCAGTTGTTGAAATGAGCTTATACAAATATGAAAGTACTCGTTTTAACAACTACTCTGTATTACCTGAACGCTGTTCCAAAAAAGCACGCAGAGGTAAATAACACAACTCCTTTGAGGTTCGAGAAAAGCCACAGCTTAATGGCATAAATGCTTCGCTACGATTGATTATTGGGTCGATTAACTTAAGTGATACACACCAAATTTGATATTCAACGGTAGCCTACGAGTACGAAAATATATGCTGAACAGCGTAGAACGCCGGTAATCACATGATGCCTTACATGGCAAGTGTTACTAAAAAAATCACAACGCCGTTTGATATGCTACAAGTGCGTGTGTCAAAAATTCTTTATTAAACATTGCAATTAGCGGATTCTCATTTAAAATGGCACGGGATCGAAAAATTTCCATTCACAAATTGCCTCTGTCGTACCAGTTATTTTTACATATTATACTACTGCTAATCCTTCAAAGATACGTTTATCCATTATATAGGGTTTAAATACATAAAAATATATTTAACATCAACTCCAGCAACAAAGCTGACATTAACTCTTTATGTTTATTGCTGTACTGTGTTCTTAATAGGCTTCACATTATATTTTTCTGCTAGTAACCTTCCTATTCAGGCGAGTGCCAGAAGATCTGCATACTAGGAGCGCATCAAGAATGCTATCGATACTACCACTATGTTGAGATACAAAATATATAATTGTCCAAGTTAACTAAATTAGTTAGTTAATATATTGTATATAATAATTTCTATTCCAGATTCTTTTTACCGTAACTTTTTCTTAACTAATATAGACTGCGTTGCTCAGACGTTTTATGCTTGTACGAGATATTCGTGCAAACGCGAAAAAGGACAACTGTCTCCATTATACCTTCTTTCTGTCACTTTTCCGCTCAACGAAAATATTTCCTCAATGAATGAGGAAAAGAAGCTAAGATATTTTCTGTCTATGAGTACTAAGGCAAGCACTGTTTTTTTATTACAATGATGAGTGAGAAATATCATGTGAATCTTTCTTTCTGTCCATTACCAAAGGTGTCATTTCATACGCCTGTAATAAGAATATTTTAACATTCGCTTACGACAGGCCGCTTTTGCTCCTCATGATATGCGTTAAGACAATGCGCTTACCACACATTTACAGCGTCTGCTTGTTACGTGACCTGTTTATCGTTTTGCCGAAATGGGACCTTTATGTAGGACGAGACTGGAATATAGAAAACAAGCTTTTTTACAACAAGTAACTTGAAAGCGAGCTAATAGCCACTCACACAAACAGTGAAATTAAGGTTTTTGTTTTATTTTTGAGGCGTGCGTCGCTATACCTGTAGCTAAAGTTGTTGTTACTTGGCACCCACTTCAAATGCTCTGGAGGGCTACAAAGCGGTGATTTCGTTACCTATTATCGTCTGTAACCCTGGACTTCTATGTTGTTGGAAATGCTGTTAGGTTAAAGTACGTGCAGCCCAAAACACTTTCACTATCGACGCCAAGAACCAAGCGTTGGCTGAAAGATGTCGACCACCAATTTGCTGCACGTTCTAATTTGCTGATCTTTTGCGTTGTGATTATTGCAAAACTTGATTCAAATGTATTGCTTTCATTTAATTATGCATTTATGTGATAGAACGCTTTGACTTTTTGTTCCTTGGCGCAACAAGGTATGTCCCTGACCCCTATCGATTTCTCAGCTAGTTAGCTCTGGTGACAATGAAATTGGTAACAACAGCAACACAGGCGCACAAACAAATAATTAACGACCCTAAAGAAGTTCAATGAAAAACAAGACATGTTTTTTATCACGTCTGTTGATTTTCTTCCTTTAAAAACGTGTTCTATTTGCAGTACATGTAGTACAAGTAGAGCAATCTACAAATTAATATAATTCAACAAGTTGAACATTACGAGTAACCAACCATCTTAGCCGTTTGGTCAACTCACTCCTATGACTGCTACTTAGCAAATTAATGTAAATGAATATCGTAATGCAACGGGTCCATAGTTACAACGCCAAGATTTTAGCCAACGCAAGAACTGTCTCGAAATATTTTTTATTTCGATCTTATTTGGTAATACAAAAGAGAAGATGTATTAGTGGAGTTACTGTGAGTTTTATTTTATGGGAGCAACTAAACGGTATATTTTAGGCGGTATATTACATTTTGTCGATCAGTTTAACGTAACCACACTCCTTGTTGTATTATGTTCCATGTGTAGATACGTCCACTTTTTAGTGCACCAATCAAATATCCATCTAAAATCTAGATTAAAAAGGTGATGTCTAAAACCAACGTGTCTGTTATCAACTGGCTAGCCCAGTGTACTGATATACATATATAACAAGAATGAATAAACGCGAAAAAATAAGGATTGACAGTACAAGTCCGCTCGCCACGCTCCCTTGGTTATAAAAACCATATAGATATGCTATGATCGTATATTTTGTTCAAATACATACACTCCTATCTATGTGTATGGAAACACGGATACTAAATATTTCCAGATACCGCACACGTATAAAGTTCCTAACTAACGAACCTGCCTACCCCTTTTAACAAATAAAATTATATAGACAAATTATTGGTGTATAGGTCTCAGCGGCTTGAAAGTAACACATACTGAATATTTTATATTCACACTGGATGTTTACCTCAAAGGGTGATTTATTATAACTTCTAAGATTGCAGAGCCTTTTTCACAGGTGTTTTATGCGAACGAATCGTTATGTCTATATCATATTTCAAATTTGTCCATGTAAATATCCAGATCTTGCTTCGAGTAGTTTTAGAAACGAATATAATCTAAAATATATAATAACATTTTCTCTGTTCCACCGGTTAACGTTCTAAGCATAAGGTTATTGCCGCACTAGCAACGACAAATATAAGCTTACGCAGATGTTTCAACGTATTAAAGCCCTACAAAAATGGTTCAGAGGAATTGGCCAACTGCTTCATTCTCTTTTAGATATTAGTAGACAGCTATTCTAGCGGGAGCAGTCTATTGTCGGCAGGGAAATTACAAATGAAATGGTTCTGTTCCATTGGAATTTTTTCTTTTTGCTTGAAGTAATGCGGAAAGCGGGTTTAAGCTTACAATGCAAAAATCCTTAAAGACTCAAGTTCGATGTTTTGTTATTGCGTCTGTGATTCGATTATAGTGAAACGCAATTGCTGTTAACTAGATGTACAGGATTTTTATGTTCATACTATAACAATAACGCATTGTCCTCGATAGATCACAAATAAATTGTACATGTTTTTAGGGTCACCAGTTGTGTCGATACCATCATTATATCATAAGGTTTTAGTTACTGTTCTGATAGGCTAACTACAATTCTGGCATAGCTATACATATCTAAGAATAATAGTAACAAGAAAAGGTGGTGATAGGTAGACAGTTTAATAAGGAATGAGCATAAATCAACGTTTTCCGAAGTCCGCATTAGATCGACCAACTTGTTGAATTTCTTGTCTGTTTGCCCATCTATTGCCCTCCTGAGTGATTCGTCGATCATCACAATTGGTCTTTGCGACGACCACGATGATAACAACAAATGGTATTGATGTGAACGCTTGTAATATTGCTGTTATCCGTTTTGGAACTGCCGCTGGTCTTAGTACAACTTAATGCTTCATCCAGCGGTCAAGCTAGCAGTCAGAATCCATTGGAATCGCAATGGCTGTTTTGTAAGTGAAGTCACTGTAATCGATGTGCCCGAACCATTAGACGACTGCGGACTGATTCGCACAATATACGTTGTTCCGGCAGTAAGAGCCTAACGGCGAGCAACATAAGGACCGGCAGCACACGGATCGGTGGTGTCGTAGCTAGTTGTGAGCACCACTGAGAACCATTGTTTTACAGAAATGCAGAAATACCTCAACATGGGGAGAGCATTTGTTTTAGGACCGTTTCATATACCGAATACATAATATACACTGATATATAAGATACATAACACTCCGGATACATACTGAGAAAAGGCACGAGCGACGCAGATGCTGTTGGATTCTTCTAAAGAGATGAAAAAGGCCAAATATATAAAAATATATGTTGCGATACCCTGTGATAAAAATAGCGTGCACAAGTCGACGGCACATTTGCCGCAATTTTTCTATGGCGCATATGCAACAAGTTGTCACTGGACTACCACGGCTAATTACAATACAATGCCTGCATTTTGAGGTCTGCTTGTACATAGGTTGTCTTAAAGCTTACTTTTAAAACTTAATAGAGTGCATAGTAGTTGCATTACAGTTTATCCGAGTGTTCTCTGATGTATACATATGTGACGAAGCAAATTATACAAAGAGATTAGAAGATCTGTTCTATTGATGACTCGTAATCTGGATAGCAGAGCATTGGTTACCGTTAAATGCGCTCGCTATAACAGCGTAAACAAAGGAGAATAAGCGGAAAGAAAGGTACCCAAGGGTTGCAATGGCCAAGAATTCTTCCACCTCTCATTGTCGACAACGAGGTATTACATTGCTTTATTTGTTCTATACGGTCTGCACAGTCTTTGTATGTGTGCGTATGCGTTGCGTATCTATGTGTTAGCTAGCGGCTCTTGCGACTAGCGTTTTTCACTCATATACAACAATGCGCTCGCATGGTGTTCCAGTACTATAATTCTAATACGCAAAACCGAAGTCCTGCGATTGAAATATCTAATTGCAACGACAGAACAACCATGTCTCTAAAAAGTTCTCAACCTTCTTGTCATAAGTTTGTATGAGCTACTCGTGATTCTCTGTTTATTGTTTCTTGTAAACGTGTATTCGTAAATTTTAAACGAGCGAACGGCAACAGTCATAGCGGTTCTTATTTTTTTATAGATGTAATTTTTCATATTCTGCATCGAGATTCATAGCAAAGTAAGCGCAGTATGGGAATATAAAATTACCTAACACACTATAAATTCAATATGATTATTATTGACTTTGGTATTATAGTACAGTATTGAATTCATATTTAATTTCCATTTCCATCACTTTTTTCACTTTCTTTCACGCTCTTCCACGCAACATCCTCTGTTATTACCGTAGTACTTTGTTAATTGTCAAATTGAATATTTTGTTGCTTAACGTTATTTTTTTCATAATTGTCTCATCGTTTCATCACACCCTATTATTATACTTGTCGGCATCTTTCAGCTTGCTATACATTTAGGGTATTCGTTATCTTTGTATTCAAAAATCTGCCTAGAACATTACAATGTTTAACCATATGTTTTGCCATTTTTTCAAATGGGAACTTAACGTTTGCATTTTTACAATATATTGCACCTTCGTGTGTAACAGTGCCACTCTAATGTGTATTCACCTAGCCAAATGCCGTATGCTTTGCGGAGCATATTAATTAGTCAAATTAGACTTTTCTTATGGTACAGCTCGTTTTCCATGACAGTAAATTGATTGTAAACGTATTTTATCATACTATTGTCTGTTTCAAAACATTCTGCATTTGTATCGCTTATATCGACACATATTTTAAGCACAGGTTTAGTCAACACGATTGCGTTCTGAGCATCTCCGTACTACAATTTGCAAAAGATGAGATGCTTCATTCATTATCAATTAAAAGGGTCATATAAGTTCGCCAGATTTTTTCGGTCGTTTTATTTATACACTCTTTAATATCTTTGCTCATTACACTCTCATACAGTACGCATCATAGGATCGCATTAATCTCAGTGTTAGCGTAAGTAAACAAGGATATTAATACAAAAAACCTCCACCTGATCAACAACAATAGTTATATCTGCTACGCGTAGCACTTTGGATAGACGGAAAATTTTGTTTATTTATCCCTCCCTGCTTCCATTGAGCCTAATGTGAGACTCAGAAGAAGCAGAATTTCAAATAAGTCATTATTCACCTCAGAAATATTACCCGCTCAAAAAGTGTATTTTTATTTTTTGCATAATTCGACAAGGTCATGATTTTTAGCGACTCTACCCCACTTTGCATAAATTCTCAAGCGTAAAAGTGTATAAAAAAAGCGTATATGTAGAAGTGACTCATATTGTCAGTTTCCCAATGTGAAAGATCGAAAAATCTCATGTATAAGTGATACTATCAATGTGTGAAAATGGAAGAGGATCTTTTGAAAATTGTTTATATAGGAAAATGTTTTGCTTTGAGGCTCTGGAACCGCTACTACTATGCTGCAGTTGTCACAGTAAACTACTGAATGATATCGTGCCACTCAGATGCTGGCCTATCGTATCAGAAAGTATTTGAGTGCATGAACGGCATAAAGCATTTAGCTTATCGGTTGAGGTAATCTTTACTAACAGGCGGCTGATATAATATCTCTCGGTGACCTTAAGCTTACAAGAAAACACTTATAGGTGCATGAGTCCACGATGGTGCAATTTTTGTTAGTGAAGATCGCTCTCACGAAGGGTTTGGAGGTTTAGCATTTGGCAATTTGTAATCATTGGACGCATTTATCGCCGCAAATAAGCCCTGCTTTTTTATCACATCAGCTTCATCGAGATGAGCGACTACCGATCATACACGTATTTAAATCGGTCTACCAATAACACCACACATTAGTATATATATATATATGTATATATGTATATATATATATATGTATATATATATATATATATATATAT
>MNPL01010490.1:9400-26867 GCA_002081605.1 Tropilaelaps mercedesae
TACCTTTTTCCGGACTTTTCTTGTTGTCCGCTCGCGTGCCCATGCGAGTTCGGGCTCAACAACACATGCATCTGCAACAGCTGCTGAAGGATGTCAAGGATTGCCTCGCACACACGTAATGAACAGGCCGTGTCGCGCAGCGTTACGGCATGCACAGCCTTCAGGACAACTTGCAGATGAATTCGTCCGTCCGCTGTGATATAGTGCGTCGAGCCGGACGCTTCGTCCAATCCCTCCAGAGCGTACATAATGTCAGAATCGGTTTGGGAACGTGTTATGCCGAACTGTCGACACGGCGGGTAGAACAGAGATCCCCGGCCCATCTGGTCTTCAAGGGCACCGCGGGCGTCTTCGTTCTTCGGTGAATCACCACTCTCCTGGAATTTGACCGGCGGCACACAAATAAAGAGTCACGCACGCTGAATGCGTACTAATACCGATACGTCGTAGATGAGCGACGTCGGCCACTGCCGTTGTCGCTCGCGTCTCCTTTGAGCGCTCATACAGTTATGCAATACCTATGGCGGACTGGTAGCTTTTTGTTTGTGGCCTAACCTGATTGAGGAAAAATTGTATGGACGAGACTGGTGAATGCTCCGTGACGGTAATGGTCGGAGGCGCAGCGCTCGGCCTCTGAAGGTGCTCCATACTCGAGTTGTGACGTTCTCGTCGGAGCTCCACTCTGTCCCGGAGCCGGTCCTTGTCATCGCGAATGGCCGTATCGTTCTGCGCAGTCACGTCGATATGAATCGAGGGCAGACTCTTCCCACGCGTCATCGATCCGAACGGTGGCGCGGACAGCGAATTTGACGCCAGATCCTGTTCTGTTCGTAGACCCAGCGATGATTTCGGTCGGTGTAGGGCTGGCGTCATGGCTAGGTCGAGCTGATCATGGAGCGTTTCTGACACGAGAGCTGTAAAAAGTTTGTCTTTTATTTGTTTTGATTGTTGATTTGAACAACCAATCGTTAGGCCGTCGCTTGGCTTCGTGACGGTCGCAGGCTAGACGCACACTTGAAAGTTAGGCACGTTCAGCCTAGGCACGTCACCTGGTTGACGCGCGACGCAATGTTGTCCTAACAAGTCCGGTTATGCGCCTCTGTCGATATGACTATGATCATATCCGATTTGGAGAAATAGTTAACGAACGCGTTTAGCCTACCCCTTTCATGTTCGTCGTGTTGCTGTTGTTGCTGCAGCTGCTGCTGATGCTGCTGAAGTTTGTGCAGGACATGGTCAGGCAGGTGAAGGTGCTCCTCAACGAAAGAGCGTAGATCAGAGCCTTTTTTAAAGCCCCCAGGGCCACGCTTGCGGGTGGACGAGGCTCTGCTGCTTCCAGCTCCCTGGTTTATTTGATTCAAACCCATGCGTAAGTCTTGCATTGAGCCATAATGCGATGATGAACGGGACGCCGACGGGTAGTGCGGTGACTGTGACTGCAATCCAAATTTATTCACTCAGACTATTTTTTTCCCATGTACGAGTGAATGAGGAAGTAACGCTAGGACAAGTCGTCATTCTTGAAATTCAAAGGACGAAAGGCGAAGCTATGGGTACGTTTTCGAGCCGAGCTCCGTTTCGTCACAGCTAATGTTGTCCTATGAACAAACAAACCTTTCTTTGTCGCTTTGGCGACGGATAAAGCGTCGTGGTGTGGGATTGGGCTCCTGACATGCCCATCGTTCCCATAGCCATCGAAAGACCTCCGATAGTGCCAACCATACCACCAAGGCCTGAATGACCAGCCAAGTGGGCATAGCCTGAATGGGCGCTATAATGTGCCATGTGGTGCGTCGGGGTCATTGTGTCGTCCTGAGCAACGGGCAGCGAGCAGCTCCTCCGACGGGAGAAGCCTTCGCGGGCTGACTCCTCCAGGATACTCTGCAGGCGCTGGTGTACGAAGCGTAGCGCCCAAAAAACGCCCTCCTCGAGCCACTGCGAGATGAACAAACATCGCAGAACCGACACGTCCAGGTAGGTTGCAAGGCTGGGGTCGTCGAGTGGACAGTGCTGCGGTAGGTCACCACGCACACAGCAGCACACCGGCGCGCCGGGCACGTCATCAGCCGACGCCTTCGCTAGGTGACATTTGTCGCAAACTTGTCCGCTAGAATCAGCGACGGGCGGAATCGGCGATTCGCCGCATGGCCCGGCCTGGTTCTCCTTCTGTTCGTCAGCATCCGACTCAATCGTTATGTTGACCGTACTCCCGCCGTCGTGTCCGGCTTCGAGGTGGACGGTATTTTTGCGTGTCTCGCGCTTCTTGGGCAGAGCGACGACGACATCGCCATGAGCGCGTCGGTGGCCAGAATGACCACCGAGAGCGCCGCCACGTTGTTCACGCCTCCGGTTCGGCAACACCGGCGTGGTAAAGCTCTCCACCGCTGGGTGTTTGTATTGCCATAACGGGAGCCAGATTTTTGCACCGTTCTCAAGACGAAACGACCCCATCAGATCCGAGTGTTTCAGGAAGGTCAGTAGGGGGGCAAACAGGTAGACAAACACCTGGACAGGAAATGAATATATACACACAGAGGAATTGCGGCATTTACCATTTAGAGGTTTCAGCGATCCAACTTTCGGTCGAGGCATAGCAAATAGTTCGTCTACGTTGTTAGTTATCGCCTCAACAACACTTCAGCCATGTTGTTCTCACTGGCAGCACAAAAACAAAGCAACAAGGTGCACATGGGCGTGGTCTTCTTTAGGTCGTAGCATCTCCGTGTGTGAAAAAAATCAGCGAAAATCCCAATACAAGAACAATAAGTTCGTCTGTGTGCATGAAAGGAGGCTTACCTGAATAACCGTGATGGGAAACACATTTGGTTGGACCTGGGAACGTGGCAGGCCCTCCTGGCACTCCTGGCAGGCGTCGAGCACGATCCAATGCAGCGTGTAGAGCAGTTTGGTCTCGGCCGAGCCCAGTTTCTCAAGGCATGCCTCCTTGCGGCCGTGGAGAAGCGCCGCGCAACAGTGAAGTACGTGCGGCAAAGCCGCCTTCACGAGGCGCCATCTGGACAAGAACACAGAAATGCAACACAGAAATGTCTGTAAGCTGTGACTACTCTTTCTTAGTTCCCCGTTTTTCTAGTGTTGAGTAGACCGTATATGACGAGTACAGAAGGCCGTCCTTAACTGTCTCCAGTAGCTCAAGAGGCCATCTAGCCGCTCCGGTATAAGCAAACAGTTTATATTATTGAAAATGGCCTTGAAGGCAACACATTTTAGCGCAATCTCAGGAATAGCACTTGTTTGTTGCCTGCGTATAGTAGTAACTCATTAGAAGTAACTAATACTTTTCGAGCTGCAATGACGTTTTGTATATTGTGCGCTCAACCTTAAGGCGTAACAAGTCGAGGTGTTTTGCCCCAGTCAATTTCTCTTACCTCCCAATCGCTTTGATGGCTGCCGTGAGGCTTGGCGAGAGACCGAATTGGATGTTTTGCACAAGAACTTTTTCGAATGACTTCAGCCAGATTTCATGAAACGAAAATGTGTATCAGGTGAACGTTCGTCTTTAGAGATTGAATTCTTTTATAGAATACGGACCCTATAAAAAGCTTATATATATATATATATATATTCTCCAATAGAGTGAATGGGGCTGACGGAGATTAGGTCTTGAAACAGGTAGAAGTTCTCAAAACTTCAGGTATTTATTAAATAAGCCATTGAATAGCTACAGTTTAGATGGCTATATCTGGATTGCTATGTATAAGTATCGCAATGACCGCGTTGCTTTGGACCACTCACCTTGCAGGCTTCTCTTTGCTCCATTTGAGAAGAATCATATGACCTGCCCATCTTCGGCCGGATAAATGGGCTGAAAGTAACGAGAGTTCACCCCATTCACTTATTAGTCATCATAATCAACACGAAGACTACTACGTACATTGTATGCGACGTAGACATGATGTATAATAATCTGTTACGCGCAAAAGGCTACGGGTGATTCGCAGATTCACATGAATTGTACTGCTCATATAAACTGTCACCACAGCTAACAAAAAGAAGACAACACATTGTCTTCGATTGATATCAGGTCGGATATTGAGGACACGCCCAAAAATACAAGGCAGTTTTGTGAGTCGTCGCTGTTCTAATAAAACGTAGTTTCAATATAGAAGTATACACATCGTACAAACCTAGTCTGACGCCATAGAAATGTTTGTATTGCTAGCGGCACAGCTAGTTCGTCTGGTTCGTTGAAGGTGTCGTAAGGCGGGTGTCCTCCTAGGGGACCCCCGGCTCCTATAGGTCCAGGGTGGCCTCCCAACGGGCCTCCCGCTGTCGTGTCTTCGAACTTCCGCTTCGGCATTTTCCGCCACTCTGTCTGCTCCGTAGCACTGTGATTTTATTTTTGATATTATGATGATGATTATTGTTACTATTATTATACTATGATTATGATTCTAGTAAAGTTTACGCCTGGTAGCGCCTGCGATTGCGAATACAACTTCGTCGGCTTCCGCTGACGGAAGCACCTCAGATTCGCTACGCGAGGCCGCGAGACCGGTATAGAATGGATCGCATGTCACCCAGCGCTCTCATCACCATCTACGGCTTGTACGTGCAGTTGTCAAGACGTCTTCACGTCGCAATCAGTCCTGCTCGGTTGCTTCTTATGTTTTTTTTTGCTTTACAGTCTCGCTAGCCTCTCTCTTTCTTTCTTAACTCTACCTCGGCGTGATGTGCTTTTTGTCTTACGTATTTCGTCTTCTCGACGGGTTCACTAATAATAGTAGTATTGGTATAATGATGAGTTTTTCCTCTGTTTTGGCTGCATGAGCCGGTCAATACATATCTGTCTGTAAGGCGACTTACCCGCCGTTGTTGGCGTTCAATTCTTAACGACGCCTAATCTTCTTCAGATTTCAACTCTTCAGTTAACGGTCCGCCTCCGTCGTTACAGAGGTCAGGGCCGCGGCTGTCAACGAAGCGCTAATCGGTCGAGGGGTCAATCTTGCAAAAACAATCGTTTTATCAATCTTCTCCTCCTCTGCTCATCCATCCTCTCCTTCGCTCATCCATCCTGCTCTACCTATTCATCCCCTCCTCTCTACTCATCAATCAAAGCAAAGGCTGTTTTCGCCGTTCGGCTGATTAGTTAGTGAGGTTCAAGATCATGTGGGGTTCAGTTATGGCCTTATGTAGCGGCGTATGTATGCCCCGTACTCAGGGGTCACTCGGCGTGTCGCACTGAGGATTAGAGTAATGCAGTTATTATTTTGTGTTTTTGACACGAGTGACTGGCTGAAGTTACACTGACTATGCGTTGACTTCCAGCCTCAGATCAAAGTCAAACCGACCTCGTTAGCTAAGGCAATAGTGTACGAATTGAAATGTGGATGTGATTCACTTCGTAACCGAGGTTCCAGGTTACTCAACTTCAACTTAGCAGGCGATGTCTTCAACGTCACACGTACGATCGCTAGCCACACAAGTAACCTAGTTGCGGCTCAACAAACGGATGCTTCGGCGTCTGATTCGACGACGTCGTTGCTCTCTCGTTCCAGTTCGACGCTATCGTGAAGACTGAAGCAACTCTGATATGATGAGTTGAGTTCCTCAGTTACTGTCCAATGAACCACTCGTCTATCTTCATTTGTTCATAACAGATATTGACGTACAATCATCGGATTACTCGAATACGATACGATCAGGTAACGGTCCATCAGTCAGTCAATCTGTCAATCTAGAATCATTGAATGAACGAACGAACGAACGAACAAACAACGAATCGATTATCAAAGTCTCTATGAATAACGAACTCAATACGAATGACCAAGGCATAGCTCTTGGTTCGAGTGTGTCATTGGACGGCCGACGCAGAACGGCTCGGCTCTGCCAGTCGACTATAGTGGATATAGATGGGACGAGTGCATGTTCCTTCGATTAGACGCTTAAGTTCTGGGTAGTCGGCGAGCTTTGCTCAAGGACGGAGTCGGTTTTTTTGTTTAGTGGACCTCAACTAAACGAACAGCAGCAGGTAGTGAATGGTGGGTGAATGGATGGGGAAATACGGGTGTAGGGGACGAGAATCCGGCGAACTAACTCGATGAAACTTTCGTTCGCGTTGCGTACGAAAGGCAAAATAGCGTGCGTACGTTTAGGTATGAGCAGCGAATAGACAGGCGGTGTCCTTGGACTCCGCTCAGCGGGTACCTGCGTTAGGCGTGTACTGCACGGCTACAAAACAGACGACTGGATCGCACATTTATTTTAAAATGGTTCTCACTCGGCTGCTGCTGCTGCTGACATCCTAACGACGTCACGTCAACCTCAACAGATCACCTGTTCAGCCTCAGCACGCGTGAACGAGGAGCGAATCGGTGACTCGCTTCTCTGTCTTCACCAAGTAGACGTATAGAACTGAGGATTATATTGATGATTGGATCATGTCTGACAGCCGGGCAGATTTCTCTCAGGTGCTAATTATTGTCTGTTTGTCAGCCTTTTATTCGTCTCGTCCCGGATTTGTGAGGTTCTAGCTTGCGAGGTCGCTAATTAGACGATGGGTATGCGTGTGCACTATTTGTGTAACGATAGCTGGCTTTTTTCATTCATAGTTTTCGAGTGAGATTCTGTTTAGGAGACCCGGCGCTTCTTTTCGACGGCAATTCCTCACGGATCGGGACACGCAACGAGCCGATGTGAGGCCGGGTGAGTCGGCTGTGGAGAAAATTGATAGAACCGTTTAGAGACGACAAAAATCACCAAAAAAATAGACGCGCAATTCGGGTCAGACGAAAACCTTGGGCAGCGCTTTGTCCGAGATACGGCGGTGTCAATGGCTATGATCTTATGTATGTTCAGTTGGGAATGTATGTTCAGTCCCAAATTGGGAGAGTGGCAAGTCTCAGCCATTCCGAAGTGCAATGGAAGGGCCTCCACCTGGGGTCTCCGCCTTCCTAATCACGGAGGTCCCGGCACCAGGCAAGATGTATGTTCAGTTTAGGTTAAATCCATAGGATCCAATTATATTTATAGATATTGTCATTAAGCTGCAGTCTTTGGTAACTACGTGAAGGAAGCACTAACTAGCAGGCAACAGGGCTACTAATAGCTAAAATCAATTAAACACCAGACCTACTAAGTAGCTATTTGCGTGCTAGTCACCGTCACATTTTCTTATTGCTTTTATATATAGAATTCCTCATATTTTATATATGGGTAATATTTCCTTACTCTTCGATAATTCTGTAGACCTCTAATATGAATGTAGGTCCCATTCTTAACATAGTTTCGCTCTTCTATTTATCCAATGTTTGTATAAGCGTTTAGGACAAGAAGGCGTCCAGTAAAAAAGGAGATGGTAGACAAGGTCTGCTGTTTTAGTGAAACGATATTTACATTAGCCCATCCGACCCAGGGTTTCGTTGTTGGTTTACCCGAGAATCTATTCCGGCCGAGATCAAAGCCACACAACGGACATTCCGCCTGCTTTGTAGTTTAAACGTTTCCAGAAGCGAACGCAACTCAACGCTATGGAGTCTGTGCGCGGATCCAATGCATGTTTCGGAAAAGTGGCGCGCGCAACTGTTATGCGAACAAGTAGCATGTTCGCACCGCTTATATATGAGAAATACACATGAATCTATTATTGATCGCTTACCAGCGGTAGAAATTAGGGTCGCTTTGTTTTGGTGCGGCGTGATTAGTGACGTACGTGGGCTGGATTTAGTTCTGCGGTTTACGAGGAGTTCAGCGTTTTCATTCCGTATCTCGAGTAGAAAATCTCCACTCGAGTGTGTCTCTTCCGTTCAGTGGCTGCCTGGCGCTTGACATCCCCTCTTTCTGTTCTGCTCTGTCCAAACCGCGGTCCGATATCTCGTTGAAAGTCGCTTTGTTGAGTTAGGTTTGTTATGGAAATTGAGGCTGGTTTGCTTACTTGCAACGTCTCGTCACGCTACTACGAACGCTGTGTACAACGAAGTGTACGTGTATGCACTCCCTGCGTTCTCTCCTTCTGTTCGCCGAACACACGCTTACTACATTGACTGGCTGGCGATTGCGCGTTGCTCTCTCTCTGTGTATGCAGAAGGTTGTTGCAGTACAGTGGCAGGCTACGGTACTGTTCGCAGTGTTCTTTGCTAGTCTCCTTCCCTGTAGATTGGCTTGCTTGTGAAATTTTGTTTGGGGGTTTTCTCTTGGCTTTACTGCGCTTCGATCGCTCAGCTTTGCTGGGTCGGCATTATTGCCTCTGTCGTGAGAATATCTGCGGTTTGTGCGCTCCTCCGAAGGCTTCGTCGATTCTCGACACTCGACACCACTTCGGCAGACACTCGTCTCATTCAGCCCTCGTTGAGGCGCAGGATATTACAGCAGCAATAACGTCGTCTTCGTCGAACAGCTGTTAAAGCTGTAGCTGCGCTTTGGTCGGCAATTCGGGACAACTCTCTCGCTTTCACGCTCTCCCTCTTCTCTTTCTTTCTCACACACACATACTCTCAATCAATGTATACAAACGTATATGTATATATATTATTAGTCGGCTGATCGCGCAAAAACCGCTCGAATCAGCCGCAGTCGAATTAACCGATCCAGACTTCACACTTCACGCCTTATCGCGCTGTCTTTCGCTTTGCAACCTCTCTGTCTTCCTCTGAGCTCCGTGTCTTTCGGTATTCCGCGTCCCGTTGTCCGCCGTGCACTTCGCCGTTTTTCGCCTATCTGGCTTTCGTTTGCCAGAGAAAACGACTGCGCTCACGTTCGCCGACTCACGGTTACGGGTGCGATGCGATACGGTGCCTAGTGGCGTCGCGATAGGTGTCGCTTCTCTTTCTTCTTCTTCTCTCTCACTCTCTGGCTTATTACATCTGCTTTTCTTGCTTATCCAGTGTCTTCTTTTCTGTCTAGCGAACACAGAACGATATGTGTGTGGTGTGGATGAGCAACAGATTAGCGCGAACGTTAGAAAGCTGCTCAGCTTCGGATTGGCTCACTCGGTCGGCAGCGCCTTAAAGCCGGCGCCTCGCAGACATCCTGCGGGGCAAGCAGGATCTCAGGCACTTCGGGCTTCACTCACTCATTCACTGCGGCGCGAAGCCAGGCCAGCGCGGTCAGCCGACGCCGTCGACCGATGCCAACGCCGCACCGTTTCGAGATGTCTGAGAGGAGGCCAGATTCGGGCGAAGCTCAAGCGGATGCGGGGTCCTCACCGTTCCGATAGCGACAACCTGCGAGGGCCTGCGAGGGCCTGCGCGGTCACGTTTCTCATCCCTTTCCCGGTCCTTTCCGCTTTTCCCACTGGCCTTGTCGCAGGCCGCCGCCGCCGCCGAAGGCCGGCTAGGCATCGGAACTCCCGGAGCGAATAAGGGCTCGTTCAGTGGAGGCTCCGGATAGAGGAGCGGTGAAGGGCGAACACGGCCGGGTCTCCGAGAAAGGACAAAGCAGAGGTCCTCCGAGGGAAATGGTGACCAGCCTTCAGCGAAAGGAAAGCGTTGCTCACACATGCATGTACTGTGCACGCATGGACCTCACCGCGGTAACCTATAACCATGATAATAGGAGCTCTTCATGGAGCGAAAGGAGCTTTGACCTTAGTCGTATGAGTTCTCAGATGGGGGAGGATTCAAACCAATTTATTAAATGCCTGTAACTTCTATGACGACATACCACACCTGAACTCGCCCGCAATTTTACTCCATAAAATCAGCCAAGTGAATAGAGAGGAAATTGGCGAAAAGTTTTATACAACAAGTTCTGTGCTGTATTTTAGGTGCTGTCTGTATTGGAGGCGTGCGTTTTTTAACACATGCATTAGCATCGACAATTCTATACCGTGTGCTGCGTCCCCAAATCTCGTCCTGATGAGTCAGACATAAGCCGTAATGAGATTCCTAGATGCTTATGACACCTAAATCGGTGATTTAAACCGGTGATTTACTAAGCTGTAACTGTTATGAAAAATACTAACAGTGTTTTTCAGTATTAGGCTTTTTACGTTCTGACGGTTCTGCTTTGAAGTCTTTCAGTCACCAACGTACTCTTACTTATTCTTTCATAGTAGGCCACCAGTGTGTTTTAAATATTAACAGACAACTAAAAATATGGGCGTTTTTACCCTTGTAAATCGCTATACAGATGAAGTATGGAAACTCATTCGTTCGACTGATCTGCACGTAAAATACAAATATTGCCTATATTTGCACGTACGTGGCTCAAAACTGGTAGTTGCTTCGCGTAGTTGTTTGCGGGTTCAGGCGCGGGTTATGCATTTGTTTGACAAGTCTTGGACATACGAAGGCTGCGAACAATTTGCTCTTTTCGTGGCTGGACCTTATTTTTTATTGAAGCAAAATCGGGTACACTTAAGCTAATTAGACCAGACTATCACCATGCAAGCAAAGCGCGGATAACAAATATATTTCACACCAATGGACTATCGAACACTATGCTCATTCTCCGGAGTGGGTTTAACGATGGCTCCATGATACGACTTGCCGTTTAAGTTTCTATAGAGTTTATACATGAAAAAACAGACGGAACATTAGTCAATAAACAAAGGTATCTAGATATATTTTATTAAATACAACTAGTTAACAAAACTGGATTCATAGAACGACTATGGCGAAACCGTCTAAGTACGGCGCTAGTTGCAGAATGGTACAAATACAGATCTTGTATTGTATCCGCTGTATTGTATCAATACTAAACTAACGAGCAAGCAGACAGCTCTGTCAATCGATTTCCATTAGGCACAATCGTTTCTCCACTGGTCCACTCGCTCAAAGAAAGACACTGGGCGTGAGATACGACCCGTCGCTGTACTCTGCACATATCTTTTGCTTAAAACCTAGATATGTGAATACTCACATTTTGTGAAAACGCAAAATAAGCTCATTGAAAAATGCCATTATCCTAGAAGCTGCACCATGTCAACCTGTCGTTGCGAGACAAATATTGCGCCATGTTAAGGTCTAATTAATGAATTTAGCCGTAATACACACGGACTCAAGTAGCATTAGCCCCTGCGATAAGGTGTGGCCGTTTGCCGCCTTCCTCTGTCAACGCGGAACGCGCACATATTCGTCTGTGATACGAACTATATTGAATATTTCCCAGCTTATCAATATCGAGCTCTACTAACTAAAGGTTTTAAATAGTATTCTCGATTTAGTCTCACACCTTTTCACACTTCATAGTAGAATCATATTGTGCTAAGTTTTCTTTGAAACCCTGGCTAACTACGAATAGATGGTTGACACGAACCACTCAGATGATTGGTAGTGGCACCGAGTGAAATAGTGCAGACACTCCAGTGGCTTAATTAGAAAATCCTAAACCTCAGCTTGAGGATGGCAAGGGGCAAAATGAAGACAAATAATTCATGTAACACAACATCAGGCTTAGCCGTTCCTCTATAATTCTCTAGCTTTTGCTTCCGTGATCGCCTTCTCCATTGGGAACGCCGTTTGAATTCTCCTGCTGACTATCCAGAGGCGGCGTTACTGTTTCGATCGACTCGGAAAACCCAGATTCTGTATTATGTACCATCATTTGTCTGAAATGGTAAACGACCATTTAGCATTGTATTGTATATCATTTTCAACTGTAGACAAAAACGTTACGAGCTGCGTTCGATAGAGTTTCTGCAATAAAATCGACTCTACCTCATCAGGTGCTCCGCCCACGATGTATCGAATATCTGTCTAACAAAAACAAATACTATGCTTGTATAAAAGAGTTCCATACGAATTCACAATTGCTAACTAGATTTCAGGTTAGACAAACGATGCTAAACTAAACATACATGTGGAATTTTTCAGCGAACCATGACTTGGAAAGGAGGGAGTTACTGGGGTTCAGTGAAGTTGAAAGAGGAGTATTTGGAGGCGTGGATGGACCTCCGGGTTCAAGTCCTCCAGATGACGCTCCTTGATCCAATTCCCGGTAGCCATCTCGAGAGCGCGGAATTTCGATCCCCGTAGTTTTGCTTTGAGTGGAGTCACTCATGGTACTCTAGTAGCAACACTCGGTCGAAAAACGAAGATATATAGTTGTGTCTAGAAGGGAAAACCAGAGGTCATATTAATCCAAGCTGATTGACACGTACAGGTAGACGTAGTGATATGCACGCTTAACACTAGTCTATAGTTTAAACTAATAACTACAGAATATTGTACTAGAAGAGCCATCTAAGCGGTTTGGAGTCCATAGTGTCCCTTCCTCAGTATATAAATCTATATATAAACATAGCGTAAATAAATTTCTGTATACAGATTGATTCATGTTAAAAGACCCGGTAACATGTGAGGTTCGAATACACGATTGTCAGTAGCTCTAAACGAAAATGCAGATCAGGCCACAATAGGATTACGAATTTCTAATTCCGGTTCGAATTGGTCTCGCTACGTGTTTGTTGCTCTATTTGCGTCAACCAATGTATTCAAAGCTGACCTACGACGTTATTGTAAACACCTCATTTTGTGTAAACCTTTGAAATTCGTCTATTAGATGTCTCAATGCTAATAACCTTAATCCTAGCGAGTGGCTGACACGTCGACCAAATGTGTCGGCTCTATCAAATGCAACATTCGCGATAAAATGTTTTACTCCGTATGTTAGCGGCGCACTGTTTCA
This sequence comes from Tropilaelaps mercedesae, assembly GCA_002081605.1. Classification (NCBI taxonomy): domain Eukaryota; kingdom Metazoa; phylum Arthropoda; class Arachnida; order Mesostigmata; family Laelapidae; genus Tropilaelaps; species Tropilaelaps mercedesae. The sequence continues at coordinate 21,986 of MNPL01010490.1, forward strand.
CAAGCCAGAATGCTGCGTCGAGTATAAATAATAACGTACTTATTGTACAACGAACAGAATTCAATTTTAAAACAACATGATATTCATACTATTGTTTCTTCAACGAGCGGAGCGAGACCGAATAATACTAAACTGAATATGCAACAGACAGCGCTGAGTAAGTGCTGAGCGACATCTAGTTCACACAACAAACGATGGTGTTATAATAAGTTTATTTGCGTCCACTGTTTATTATCACCGGAGATGAATAAATTTTTGCTTCGATGCTATTTACAATAGGATCTTTCGCCGATGCAGTGATGTAGTTCCTTGTGGTGATGGTAGCTCATGACCACTCTCCCATTGTCCTGTCACCATATCTATCCAATATTTAATAGAGTCTAGAAGTATGTCCATAAACCTCCTGTATTATTATCATTGTTGCCAAGATAAGGTAAAACCGACATCTAGAACCGACATCACGGCCCCGATAGACTATCTAGTCCGATTGACGATTTCAAGGATACACCGCAAAGACGCCTGAAGCGCGCTTGGACTATATTGCAGGCGTCTGAGACGCTGTACCGGTCATGATAGTAGCACGTCCAATGGTCATTCTAGATGACCATCGCTGAAGCACCAATTAGCATCGTCATAGCAACTATCTACTTGTCACTTAGAGGCAATACAGGCAAATACAACTTGTTATTTATTTTCAGCTAATTGAGTGCTATTTGATCGGCTGGCCATGGCAAACAGTCAATCATTATCGGACTTGATGTTCAAATACTGTTATCCCCATTTGTTAGTCACAGTTTTTCTACGCATCCCTACTGCTGCCAGCGTTTCAATTTTACATCCAAGGTTTCAGATAGCACCTTTTCAATTTTTCATTTCAAACTATGTTAATGTATAACGTACTCACTCGTATGGAACTGGACTATAAACACACACCATTCGGTTGGCCTATCCATTTTGGGCATATATATTGTATCCTACACAACGAAAGTTGGCCGAAACTATTGAAATACGCCGAACTTGAGGCAACTGGTCGACGTCAGCTGAGAATGATCGTTTCAGTTTAAGCTACCGTTGGGTTAAGTGATCTATCAGACAAAGCTACAGCAGAGACTAAAGCGAATCTTACATATGAACGCTACGCATCGCCCTTAGAGCGTATTTCACGATATCTGTCACCGTCAAACTCTTCCTTCGCTAGACTAATTTCGTCACTTTCTCGCTTCTTACATGAGCTGGTTGGATAACCGATGAGATTCGAACAAAGTAAGTCAATATACGCTGAAATACGGATTGCACAATACTTGGCAGATACCTGATTAGTTGGATCCCTTCTTTTGAGACCGTTGACCTGGGGGAAAGTGAATTTGACTAGATAAATACATTTAACGAAGAGAGAAAACGTCTTTAGTATGTTGCGTGTGTAGTGCTGAACAGCTATATATATATATATATATGTATATATGTGTGTCAGATTACGGGTTTCGGCAATGTGTTTGGTTGGTTTATTCTTAGCATATTACCTCCTATTGGGTTATCGTTTTAGCCGGTAGACCGAAGTTAGATTGCGATAGTTGTGGGAGTATTATGAGGCCGCTAATGTTTTTGAGATATCGCTCATTGAAAACTTCAGTAACAACCTTAAATAAATTAAAAAGTATGTTCATAAATGTTGTTCTAGATTAAGGTTAGTTGATTTATAAAATGAGAGTGGTTTCAAGTTAATTAATGCTTATATATATAAGCATTAATACTATAATAATGATATATACACACCACACATAGCGAGAACGGGACATTAAGTGACCTAACCATTCAACAGCGAACCCATAGACTGCACTGAACGTTAGCTAACTGTGATCTGAGCAAAATTCAATGAGAGATGTCATGAGGGAAGCTAGTCCAGAGATGAAGTTAATGGATCAACGATATTTAAAATCAGTTGCACGGGTGATGGCATTACACCGTGCTGACGTAGTTGCCTCTAACCGACGCCATCACCCACCAACCCAATTTGGAAAACAAATCTTGTGTTCTTGGGCACAAATCTTGGGCACCCACCCCACGGCTTGTTGTTGATGGTCTATAAAAAATAGGAACAGTGGGCATGATTCTATGCAGACGTAGTGGTGATGCATGATGTGGACTTATTATCGGAGCTTCACTAAATATAAGCAAAAAATATAAACAAAAAATATCTTGTTTGCAGCTCACACATTAGCATGTATATGCACAGCGAAAGAAACAGGCAAGAACAAAATTCTCGAATATCGTGTACTCTTTAAATACACGTTTTGTGTCTTGAACAGCATTATTTGGTTCCTTCATAAATGCTTCTTAAACTGATTGTTCCTATTGCTGTCGTAGTAACAGAGGAAAATAAGGATGATAAAACTGACAATTGCATCTTGTTTATGCACAGACTGTACATTTAAATATTATTATTATTTAGCTAGTATTGATAATATTAGTATTGAGTCTATAAGCATAGCTCACATTTATATGAATATAAAAAAATATAGTTAAAGATATAGTATTCTCTAAAGCTGTAAAACCGCGTAGACAACGATATCCGCTTCAAGCAATTTTAATAGTGTTTAGCCAGTGCCAAGCGATTCACAGGAATTCGATGACTCGACACATAGCTGGCTTTCTAAATACGAATTATGTGACTTTAAAAAGCAGACCTAAACATTCCTCTTGCCACTGAATAAAAGAACGTATTTATTTTCTTTGTATGCTCAAACCGGTTAATGATGGCTTCCTATGTCATCACCAACTGCTAAGTGTGCGATTCACTAAGCGTGTGCGATTTACTAATCATCAGCACGATAGACTAAATTGAAGGGGCTATCCTGCGTCGTACTTGACTAGCAAAGATATAAGAGATGTTCTATAGCTGGTGAAGCCAGAATTTGCTTATGAATTCGATCCATCTATGAGAGTTCCATTAACCTGGTAAAAGTGAGGGAAACGCAGTGTCATACAAAATAGTTACTCATTAATAAACGAGGTTATATTTTAGGGTAAGCTCGACATTCAAGGTCAAGGATTGTCAGACAAAGATATGCTATTGGATACCATCCAGACGTATCGAATTCCTACTATGATACCAGGCTCGCCTATCTTTCGGTTCTTTTTAACTGACCAATATCAGGATTCCCTATTATCCGTTAGCGGTCTATTCGATTGCAGATTACTGACTTTATCGCTTCACCACTGCAACAGGAGCAATTTGTAAAACAGTAACCTTCTAAAAAATGAAGACACTCAACGATAACAGTGCTGCTATGGCAGTTCGTTTTTTTTCGAGCCATGGATGTCGAGTTTGCCACTCCTTATTCTAGTATGCGTCCTGCTTCGATTCACATCTGAGCTAAATAGAAAATCTGAGAATCAGCTTTTCAGAAAACTTACCGTCCACCCGTTATGCCGATGATCCGTCGCTGTTCAAACAGTTCGCACAAACACAGCGAACCTGATGGACAGTGTCGACGATATGTCCTTATATTCTCTTCGTCGTTGCTGTGGCCACGATTATGATTCTGTTACGAATATATACGTATTTTTTATGTCATGTTTACGTCAGCAGTGAACGTTTTAAACAGCCATCGCTAGTCAGTTCGGCTATGTCGTTTTTGGGTATTTCAGAAAGTTTTTCATTTGTTTCCCTCTACTACGTCAAATATTTTGATTCCGCTAGCACTTAGAAATACTAGAGGCTGCCCGTTGCTGTACAACTCTATTTACAAACAGTCGCTCCGCCTTTAGATTAATCTACGAGTGCCATGTTGGCAGCGAAGATTGCCATGTTGAAAATCACTTAGTAGAAGCGGCCGTTCGATATCTGCAATTTCTGCCGTCTATGATTCTTCGCGTGTCACCATGATCACTGGTACGGGCCCGCATTCGACCAGTGGCCACTGTTCGATGCACCAGAACTACCACTCTTCACTCCAGTACACAAGCGCAAGAAATGGTAGCGTCATTAGCCACGACGGTCGCTCCTGTGCTTATGCGCTAACACTAAGATGGACAGAATGTTTCTTTCTTCGATACCTATTGCTATTTGTATAGCCTTTACGAGAGCGTTTTTGTGACAGTCGCCTGCCGCTCCAACCGGTTCTAAGTGATGGTGTGGCAAAGCAAACGCAAAGCCGCAACCATCAGTACCCGCACAACGAATGCCACTGCTAAATCGGAACTGCACCGCTGACGGCGAGTGAATAGGCGAGCTATCGTGTACGGTTGTGGGCTCGTTATACCGAACGGGTCGCTGAGTCTGCGCTGGCGCGGACGGACCAAAAGACCGCGTTAACAGGGAACAGGGCCGTCCAGGAGAACGGATCGCGGCGTTACGGTCAACAACACCAGGCAGACTGTTGATGCTCCTTTCCCTGTTGAAGCTGCTACCGTTGCTGAGGCGCGATCACATCACCCAGAGAAACAACAGCGACAAGAACACACCAACGCTACTGCGCGAGTTCCTACAGTCTCTTGTGGTTGTTGATGCTGCTGCTGCTGCTACCAAGGCTGATACAAATGCTGATGAGCTTCGGTCGATGAGTTTCTGTTGCGTTGCCCTTACGTAACGTTTTTATGCTCGCGGTTGAGTTGACGCGACGGTACTACGAGCTGTTTGTTAAGCGCTTTCGCAATTTTCACTGTTGTTGTTGTACTGCGCCTACTCTAATGTGTTATGTTGTTTACGGGTCTGTGGAGCGTAACGTTGCGAATATGTGTGTGTGTGTGTGTGTGTGTGTATATGATCATACCGTTACTACGCGCTGCGCCGTCGCAACTGCCGTCTAGTTCTCTTCGCGGCGGAGTAACTCTTCATAGTGGCGGTGTGGCGCGCCATCGTAGCTCGGTGAGAAGGAAACGC
>MNPL01010490.1:27522-46216 GCA_002081605.1 Tropilaelaps mercedesae
TGTCATTTTGGGCTTCTGTCACTCGCCACTCGCTCGGTGCGCCTTCTCTTGGCCAGGGTGCTATCGGCCGTGGCTTTGCGACGGTTACTGATACCGCCAAAGCAACTCGTTCTTACCCACTCACCATTCCTTTCCCTCTCGTTTTTTCTGACCATTCATGATAGTTGTCTTCAACGAGTACAGACCATACCACGACTGCTCTGCCTTCTGCGGCTGGCTTGGTCTCTAATGGTTTCCGCACAGTCGCCCTTCGCTCGACGTCGCCATCGTCAACAATTTAGTGATTGACAACTTGCCTAGAGTGTCAAGCTTTAGGTAGAGCAGGCGCCCCGTAAAATCACCGTTAAAGCGTCGTCGGTGGGGCGTTCGACAGACGAATGTCCGCGCACGTTCGACCCGCGTCTCTCTCCTGATCGTACTCAGGCAGCCATACCTGATGCGGCCGCGGAGGCGATGGTGATCGGCTTTAATCAGAGTGAGCATTCTCAATTGGCTGCTGTCGAGCAGAACCACTGCAGTCGCCGTACAGCGTCGGCAGCTGCCGTCCTTTGAGGCACACGCGCGTCATGGAAACAACATGTACACTCATTCGAACACGTCTTGACGAGCTGACACCGTCGTCGCTACGACTGGCCCGAACTCGCGGATGGAAAAATGGACAGCATAGCGGTGCTACGGACCTTCGTCTCGTGTTTCTGTTTTGTACGACATGTCAGTGGTAGCTAACAGCTGTTTACTGGAGATACCGATACAAGTTTAAATGCAACCATGCCTCAGCAGGCATCAAAGCGGTATAGTGTGCCGTAAAGACACTATCAGTGGGGTATGCCGATGCACGAGTTCCGTGAGTTGATGTGCACAAGCCGACATATCCGTACACAGAGCAAAGGAGATGTACAGAGTCGAAGAAAGCAAACGAAAGCACAGTCTCAGCAGAGCAGCAACGGACACACAGACGCTCCACCATTCACGCCGAGAATGATAACGCAATCATTGGAAGGAACAGAAAATTAATAATGTTACAATGGTCACTAGTAATACAATGGTCCCTGGTAATAATGCTACAAACAAACTTTTTTTTGACAGACGCAGAAATTGGCTTAAAAAGATGCGGCCTATTAGAGACGAAACCTCGGGTACAGAATCTGACATCCTAACTATGTATCCATCTCATTAAGGTATACATCACTTAACACACTATCGATGGTGCTCGATGCAAGACATTTGAGCAGACATTTTATACACAATAAATAATTCTCGTAAGGACAGTTAACCCGACATTCCAACCAGACGTTTCAGCCAACTTAAATTCGAGTCTTAGTCACCATTGCATGTTTAGTGCGCTCAAGTGACGTCAACGGAATGTAGATTAGCCGGTTAGAAAGGAGTTGTGGCAGGAGTCCCCTGTAACCACGGTAATATGCATTCTATGGATTAGTATTATGCTTAAAAGCTACAGTAGTTTGATATTGAACAGGATACAGGTTGACGTTAGCCTAGAGGCGTCTCATCGCCCAAGCAGAGAAAGCGCAGATGCATGACAAATTTAGTTACCATCAGGCACTTAAAACCGATGCAGACGAATGGTGCATTCAAAATTATGACAACATACTACTGGCGGCAGAAGCTGAAGTTGGCTACGAATTATTCAACGGCTCTTCACAATATCACATTTTACTTTTATGAATTAACGAGAAATTTCATTTGGGGGAAATCCTCTTCGTAGGCGTACAAACTCGTAAAGCTTACAAGGCGACTACAGTGAGTATAATGATCTCCGTCGTTTGTTTTCACATCAATGTACAATTCGAACGGGAAGGACTACGACTGCCTAACCACCTTTTGAAATACAGGGCATGTGATTAGATGCCAGTTTATCTCACGCATCATTCAGATAAAGTCGATTACGCTTTGGCGTTACTTTTGACCTCACAATAAGAGACAAGCCATGTGGAAAAACGCGGCAACGTTTCATACTTTTGACGGTCAAGCTGCATACGCAAAAACTATACCAGAAACGTGAATATACTTTCAAACATTGCTTTGGTACATCTCACGTGGTTGAGATGTATTTCACTTTTTTTCTTTCTATCGGGCGAAACCCCTTTTTGTTTACAATGGAAGGGCACAAAACTGTTTGAACTTATCGTTTCTTTCGATTAGAACGCATTAGGAAAGAAACAGCTTTTAAATCCAGGGAAGAGAATTTGCAACCTTACTCACACGATGATTTATTTCTTTTCTGTAGGAATCTTTAGTACTTTGCCAGCATTTTTAGTTCTAGTAAAATTCCGAGCGACCTATACAAACTCACCTAATTCTGCACATACTTCTCGCACAGCTTCACAGTTGAATACAACTAACACGAGATCCGCGACACAAGTCTAGCGACCATCGAACTGAATCCTACCTAACTTCGTTTAATGAGTGTCATTGAAGTTCAAGCCTGTATGACAGTTACCCTACGTATAAAACACACCGGCTGCACAAGTACAACATTCTTTGATGACCTACGCTTGCGCCCAACGACGAAGCAAGACTGCAAGTAGTAGGGGAAACTTACTGCCCCAAACAACTTCCATTGTATTAGCTGAGGTAAAAACTAATTCGAACCTTAACCCTTGCGAGCTGATTATCAGCTACTTTAGAATTCGCAAACCAGGGGAGAAGAGTGAAAGATATCGATATCACAGCCTGTCGTCGACTTTCATTAGCGTCCTTTCTTCCTTAATTTGTTTATTATCTTACGACCGGAGATTGACGTCTTTATGAGGAAGAGGCACTCTATACCGAACTCAACAAGCGTTGAGCGCATTTATTTAAACGTCAATTTGAGCCATGCCTAGTTGATGAGTTGTAATATTCACGTTTGGCAAAAGTTTCGTAATAATTCCTGTTGCAACAGTCCGGCCGAGCTCGCGGATCGAGAAACTCTGACCAACTTGAAAAACCATCGTTTTGGATAGAACCAACTCTACCTCGCCGGTGTCACCTGCAAAAAAGTTAAAAGTCACGCAGTCATTCTTTGAGCTCTTGTAAAATATTGAATCCACTTATAGAAAATAAAAGCAGTGGAAGAAATAATTTATCTTTTCACCTGTACTTCGTGCATAGGGTGCGGCTGAAAATCAATCAAGCTTTCTCGTTCCGCGCTTATTACTGAGCGTTGGGTAAAATAGTTATCAAGACACTGCATACACTCTTGTGATCAAGGTCTTCGAGAGGTGTAGAACGAGGATCAGTACAGAAGAGATTTGTTTTTGGGCTCGATGCGACTGTCGTGTTTACCATCCAAATTAAACTCACCGGGCATTAACATTCCACCATCTTTTACATCAACTCGACAGGGAAGGCTCCACGTTTTCGCGAACAGAGGCATAATGTACTTCGTAGATATTGGTCTTTTTCGCCCGCCCTCTCCAGGACTCAGTAGATACATGTTCGCCGTGAAGTGGTTATTGAGAGAATACGCGCCGGGGGCGATAACGGACATTCCCCGGCGTACGGAACTTGACTTGATGCCACGACATAATAACCTGTAGAGACAAAAAACAGCAAACGTTGGGGCGATCAGCTCAACTTTTTCGCTAATAGACAGACATGTACAGAAACAATTCGCGCAAGGTGATTCAAAAGAGTATTGCATCAGAACTTTGTAGCTTATTAGCTGTCACTAAGGAAATGACGTATTGCCTCGAAACCTCAATCCAGATGTATTCGCTTAAATTAAAACTATTTGAGTTTCATGAGTTTTTTTTCTCTTTCCTTTCCTTGCGTTTCCATGGAAGAAATAGTGCGAGGTCACATGATAAAAAGTAAGGGCTCCACTAAACGCACGTGCGGCATACACCAGGTTTTCACAAACTATGCAGCCCCATCTGAAGTTTCTTTAATGGACCGCTCTGTTAAAATAAGTTGGATGCCCTAGCCAAACATACGAGTGTCAAAAAGCTCACACTCACCCTACATGATCTCCAGCTTTCGCCGTGGTCACCTGCTTGCCGAAGGCCTGGATATCTGATACTACCGTTGAGACTTCCTCGTTGAAACCCAAAATGCTAACTCTGTTTTGTTTCTGAACGCTTCCCCTATCCAAAGTCGTTATCACAACGGTCCCGCGTCCCTTGATGTTTACAACTCCTTCGACAGGCCCGTACAGCGGTGACACGACGTCCCTCTGAGGTGGCTGTATATAGCTGTCCATATGGTCTAGCAGTTGCTGAATAGCCGGTTCACCTGGGAACCAACATATAATCTTTTCACAATTATATTTTTGAATTATGTAATCAAGATGTAGTGAAAAAATGATAAAGGACGTTTTGGTAAAACTGGCGGAGTCAATTTTCACATTTTTGTTTTGCTAATTGGCAACATATTTCTCATAAAAATATCAAACCAGTTTGGTAAGGCCAATTGCTCAGTCGCTTTAATAATATAAGCCTAAATACAGATGATTTATTTTATAGCGCCACAAGATCAGACACACACCACAGGCTAATACATTTACGGCTCTAAATGAATATAATTTATAAGCACGACAGCATAACCTGTGAGCCCGTACACTCGATCAAACAAGTATTTCTACATGGCGTTTTATGAACAATTGGAACTCCTTACCGTAGGGCTCTTTGCTGCCCTTGAGTGCTGCGGCTGCAGAGCCACAAACGATAGGGAATGACAGCGAATCCGGAAACTTGAACGAGTCCATGAGATCACGGATCTCCATCTCGATCAATTGCAACACATCCTTGTCAGCTAAATCAGCTTTGTTTATAAATGCAACTATTTTTTTTATTCCGACCTGAAACATGTATTAAACAACAAGTGTGCTAGAAGTATTTGGCATTTTACAGAGTACTCTTCAACACAGTTATTTCTAGAATAAGATCACTGGTCAATTTCAGAAAATGATCGAATGCAGCCCAGTGCCGGATTTTGTACCGAACTCTAAACGTGACCGAGTATCAGCTTTGCGTATTTCTTTGTACCAATGCACAATGTCAACAAAGTGTGTTTTGACTTGATTATTGTATCGAATTCGAATGCAATCTAACGCACACCACAATTGTATCCTAAACAAAATTTGATTACGTGCGCTTTAATTCGAAATGTCTAGGTCACACACTTCTATGAATGTTTTCGAAGCATTCAAGAGATGTTTCGATTATTCAATATCTATTCTTTTACTGTTTTTACTTGTAACCTTGTACCTGAAATGAAGCCCATTCGAAAGAAGGTGTCAATAATTCAAACAGGCCTTATGTGATATTAAGAAAAATATAACTTATAGGATTACATTAGTCATGTGTGTATTAGCTGACTTAGCTTACGCATTACTAGCTTTTATACACTCCTAATTCACGTATAGGGATCGTCAATGCAAAAATCGGTAAGCACTAGGTAGTTTTTTAACTTAACACATGAAGTCCAATACTTCCATACATCCAAACATATATATCCAAACATCAAGCATCAAACAACAAGTTATATCCAAACATATATATTTCTAGTATAGCACAATTAAACGACAAAGATTATTGTAGTCATAATAATAGATTTATAATAACAAATTAGTACCGACTTTACCAACCAAAAGTGTGCTAACCTGCTTACACACGAGCAGATGTTCGTATGTTTGCGGCATGCAACCATCATCGGCGGCGACAACTAGAATCGCTGCATCTATTTGCGCAGTACCGCATATCATATTCTTAATAAAATCCGCATGGCCAGGACAATCTGTGTGAGCATAATGCCGTTTTTCTGTTTGGTATTCGACACGGGAAGCGTTCATAGTAATTCCTGAAATCATGCGACATAGATCAGAAATGGGTAAAGCAATCAAAAAGCACATGGAAAGACTTAGCTAATGAAACTCTGCCATACATGCATATATATATATATATATATATATATATTGGATTGTTTTACAGGGATTGACTTTAAACTGTCGTTTAAGAACAGCTAACAATGCTATAGCCAGCTACCTTCAAATATATCATGGTATGTTTACGATAATGGGCTACAGTAACTAAAAGAAAGGCATGTTCGAAATATTTTATGGGCATTTATAATGGACAAAACACCCAGTCACCTCGAAGTTTTTCTTCCTCAGCCTTATCAATATTTTCGTAGCTAATATATTTCGTCCCGGTTCCTCTTTCGGCCAGGTATTTGGTAATCGCTGCGGTTAACGTTGTCTTGCCGTGATCAACATGTCCAACCGTTCCTACGTTGAGGTGCAATTTTCCGCCCACGTTCTCCAGTTTTTCAGCATTTTTTAGGATGGTTTTCGTTCGCGCCGACATCCGTACATATGGAGCTCTAAGACAGAGCCCAATTGCGCGTCGCCACGGCATCTTCTCTGCAATGCCACCTCTTCACAATTTATTGAACTTAAGAGGATGATATTGCTTGGATGCAGATAAAAAGGAGCAATAGATAAAAGTATAGACAATTCGATATCACTGATTCGGTCGGGCAATATATTTGTAGTTATGAAACGAAATGAAAGGCTTTTAATGCAGGGTTGCAATTAAGTATCGGTTCGTTACTTCTGAAAAAGTTCGTTACTTCTAAAAAAAGCAGCTGAAATCATTAATTTCAGCTGCTTTTTTAGGTCTCGGGTGTATTTGCAGTGCCATAATCAATTTTTCAGTATAGAAGTTAGATATAGATAGAGGTGCTTTATTAAATCAATAACGTAAGCACAACAGTATTAAGAACGACCGTTATGGGCAGCCTACGAAACATAAAGCGCCGAAACCCCTCCATCAATGACAACTATTCTATTCTAGATGAGCTTATATGCCACCGTTCCCTTTCACGTAATTACTAAATGTGACGATTTTAATGGGTCTAGGCAAAGACTTTAACTATCCCGCTCACATATCGAACGAAAATTTGAAAGCGATTCACACAGGTTCGAAAACTGTCTAGCACTCTTTGTGGGGATATACCCGTCTGTGTTCATGCATATACTCTAGAACGAACCTTATAATCTCGACATGAATTTAGCATTGTCGAATTGTATTGAAACTCCACACAGTTGTGTCTCAAGGGAGTATGTCACAGGATACATGAGTCTTAACCGTTACTTAACCGAGTAGGTTTTTGGTCTTCACCGACGATTTACTGGAATTAAATTAAAATTAATTATTACTGAAGAATAATTACTTTTTAGAGGTAAATAGTTGCTAGCTAACACCAATAGCGATTTTAAGTAGCGTAACTATTTTTATTAAACATAATTTTAGCGTTGCAGCGTAGTTATTTTTACTTTTCTACGTTTACTAGTCTTTTTGCCTGAGTGATGTTAGAATGGCCACTGTGTAAGCCGTAAGTTGGAAAAATTATTTAATGAATTTGGAAAAAAAGAAATACAGTTCCTTTTGGAAAAACGCAACTTGTGGGCCCAGCTAACTTACTATAAATCCATAGTGAATTGAAGATTCTTGCTATTGAGAAGCAGAGACACTGGATTGAGCGACGACTTGAATCACAAACGGATAAGTTTATTTGCCGTACAGTTAGAAATCATTAATATGACTTCGCTAAAATCCGTCAGCTCTGTACGTCCCTCATTCATAAACACGAAAGTATCAGTAATATCTTGGGGATGCAATGATCTACTCTTTGAAATATCAACGTGAAAACAACCTCACTTGCAAAATCTGTACATTTTACATTCTGACAGTTAGACGGATATTTGTAAGCATGAACGATATTTTGCTTGTTGGCAAAACATCTCCTATCTAGCTACGATTTCCCCACCCCGTGCAAAAAAACGTCCCAGGCATACATGCCGGAGCTGACCGCTTCTCCGGGGTTCCAACCGTTTAACACAATCTATGTGTTCTGTTGTTGCTAATCGTCTAGTCTACTAAATAAAGCGACTGCTCCATTGGAAGTACCGATAGCTAAGCTTGGAGTTGTCTTGGCTTTCGACTCCCTGACGATCTCCACTGCTGTAAAAGGTATATCAGTGGTTTCAGCTCGGTATAAAAGGCAGTGCTTGCCAAAATCTTCCATGGCATGCACCAGGAGGACGTTACCATTATCTGCCAGCGTTACTAGTTTATTGCCTAGGACCCTACAGATAAGAGTTCTATTATGGTCGATATTCTCAGGTGTGATATCTTTTGAAGTTACGACTCCGCCGATTTCCGTCATCAGAAGTTTGTGTTGACGATTCAAGCTCATCGGTTCAGGCCGGACGATGGCGGCAAACCAGAGTTTATGGTGAAGTGACACACTCCAAAAAATATCGATAGGGCTGGGCACATCGCAGGCCACCTCAATAAGATCTTGGTTCGTTAGTGGATTTAGTAGGTGAAGACTGGTCTGAAGTAGTACAAGAAGCTTCGCCTCCGCAGAGGCCAACGCCTTGACAAAACCAGAAAACGTCCTCAAAAGATGATGGCCATCTTGAAGGTCGTGTCGATGAACCCTTGCCCCTGAAGACGAGTAAAAGTGATCGCCATGCGCACTTAGGCAGTCTAGCCTTTCCTTAAATGTGCTCGGTGCACTGCAAAGAACCGTGCCTTTGTGTGTAAGCTTTAACGCTGTTGAGTCAGTTCCAGCGGCTATAAGGCAAGAAGCGCCAACGAGACACATGGGTTGCTGTACGCTAAGTATACATTTGTCTAAAATCTCATCATCTCGCAGTAGACAAACCAGGTCCTTCTGTATAATGTACAGAAGTACAGCGTCTTTGTGTTGAGCCGCAAAGATAGAGACTACCGGAGAACCAGAAGGCAATACCACAGTTGACCGGACTCCGTAAGCTACCATATTATTCAGCTACCGAATTGCTTCCGTCGTGCGATGTTAGTCGAACAAACTTCTTTGTAGCGTTTTCTGACACGATGAGCATCGGTGCACTTCTTTCAAATTTCTTTTATAAATCGCGAAACAGTTTCGCACAGCCGGAAAATGAAAATTCGAATTTCGGCGCAGCACAATGATACACAGAGAACACACAACCAGTTTAGAACGCTGTACCGGAGTGAGACTTTCGCGCAGCGACTCGCCTTTGGGAACTCAGAAAAACCGGTACAGCCTACACTTTCACGGAAAAAAGATGACGGTTGATAAAACAGTTTAGTTCAGCACAGCATATCTCTAGGATATGACAGTACAATCTGACTTCAAAGTTTTATCTAAAGTTCATGCTTACCTTCAGTGTTTACGTAACATCAATGGTATTTTCCAGTCTGCGCTAGAGACGGGGGGTTGGCGGATACCAGCTAACTAATGTGGCGAATACAAGTCGCGCCTGGGCAATTTTTTCTATTCTTTCTATTTTATTTTCAGTTTAACTCAGTTCAATTCAGTTTTACCTAAGCACCAGCAACTTCTTCGCTAAATATACATAGATAATCGTTTTGAGAGAAGAATATTTGATTTAACCAGCCAATGCCAATGGAACAGAAAACCACTGAACAAAACGGAGAGAGGGCCTGTCTTAGAGCTGCATGATTTGTTCATGTCCAAGCCGTTCTCTGCCTTCCGTTGGGTTTTATTGTTGTTTTGGATAATGATCCGCCGCTGTGTCAGACCGGCTGCGCTCACATTTAGTAGAACTCAATAAACGACATCATATTTGGACTCACGCTCACAAGAGAAATGACCGGGGCGTGAAAGCGTAAAATAGAAGTTTTGAGACTTCGTTTAGCGGCAATTTTATGTTTCACCGGCAGCGGCTGTGTATATGAGAAATGAACCATGCGGTCATCTATTATAAGGTAGGTTGATATGAAAGACACGACCCAAAAAGCTTGAAATTTCAAATTGTATCTATGAGAAATTAGTCTCATATAAGAAAGAACGAGATGGTGTAAATCGCCCAGATAAAATCAGCACAGATGAAGTAGACTGTATAAATCAGTAGTTCATGAACATTGACACAGAAAAAGAAAGGGTGTGAAGGCCAATTTTGTGACCGCTGTTATGGCACAGTAGAATCTTTATTATATTTGACAGTAACTGACAGTTGCGCTTTTTGTGTTCTCCTAATAATTTGTGAAACTGCCAAGAATTGTTTGCTATTGATTACAGAGTACAGCACGCAGTAAAACAATTCTCTCAAGACGTTAAGTAGTTGGTGTGGGCGATAAATAGCTTGTGACGACAATTTTTTATTATTTATAATGAAGGGGGTCGGAGTTATTATCGGGTTACATTGGCATGAAGAAGTGACAACATTTATAATCCACCCTGCACAGTGTTTTTGTTATCACTACTGAAAGGAAACTCGATTCAGCTATTTGTAGTTAATTCTGATTGAATTATCTTCTGTATTTTGCAGCCTACCCTTTCTCAGTCTTTATCTAGTCCATGCCTGGCTATTCACGTTTGATGTGCTTCTACTATCACGACGTAGAGCACGAACCCCTGTCGCCGTCGGCACCTTGTGTATACTCCTCGGCACGCTACTATATGTGATCGTAACATGCGGAAATCTGTCGAGACTTGAAGTCAAAATGCCCGATCTTTACCTTAGCGACCTGGGCTTGTCGGGTCGTAAATCGGCTGGCGACCAGCCGGCTTCGCTTTGGAGTTCCCAAACGGAAAATTTCGGAGCTGGTTCCTGGGGACCTGGCGGCGACCAAGGCCATCTAGCAGGCCAGGTGAATCAAAACGGGAGACAAGCGACAGAGGACATTCCTAAGCAAATAAAACTATCTGAGGTTGCGCCGAGCAATCTCGACAGCCAAGCAGAGTCGTCACCGTCGCAAACAACAGACCGATCCGCAGAACGGTGGCAGCCGGAGGCAGAACAGTCGATACCGAAATCACAAAATTCTGCTGAAGAATCTCGAGACGCCGATATGATATTCAGGTACTCAAGCAAGCGTAGTGATGGCTATTACAGCATATACGAAAGACTATCAACATGTCTTCCTTGGGGGTTCGGCGGATGTGACATTGTGTCTATCTGCGATAGACACAATCTAATGCTGGAAGGCAATTGTAAAAAGGAATCCCATGGCAGTATTCTGGGTGAATGTATTCGTTTGTTTTGTGCTTGGATTCGTCATGCGAGTACTATAGAGTTGAGACGCGAAAAGATGTGAATGGCTTGAAAATAGAAAATTTTTTTTATTGCATTGTTATCATGGAAGTGCGTGAAATTATTATTACGAATGTGTGACCGAAAGATAATATAATAGAAATTTTTCGGGTTTAACGTATTATATGTAACATCGTTTTTATATATCTGACCTTAGTACTGGGTTATACAAGCAACATTCAAGGGGTATCAATAAAGGTGAAGTCATTAGTACTACAAATAATGTCTAGCCTTCCATTGGGTGTCAATTTGGAACAAAGTTTGGGTGCACGAAAACAAATCTGATTTGTCAGAACGATACAAGTCTGAATATTTGTTTAAAAATGTTTTATTCCTACATGACACACCACAATTGCTTTCATAAATGACCCACATTATGAGCTGTCTGGGGTTCTAAAAGGATAGCACGAGCTTGAGCTGCGCAAACGTGGTACAGGAGCATTCGGTTACGGTAGCTGTGTCGGCCTAGAGATGCAAGGCGATATCGATTCAAAGTATTTTTTCGCCGATTTCGCCGCTTTATGGTTTCTCTAAGTAAAAATGTACGAATCGACAGACAGATTGAAGCGTTCTATATATGGTTTTAATTTATTATGGTGATTATAGTAATTCTGTCAGGGCGTTTACAAGTATTCTACGCAGTAGTATTCACTTTTAATAAAATATGGATGCATTTTATTATAATTCTTGTAGTAAATAAAATGGTTATTATTTATTTCACACTTTGTCCTGCTATCACTCTATGAAGTTACCAGTAGGGAATCTTGATCTATTGCAATAAGTTACCTTTATTGTCTAACTGACTTTGGGGCACTCCGTATTCTAAAAATGTAACGAACTTTACACTTATTACTGTCTATCTGTAGACTCCTTATATTTGTAATTCCTACGATCTTATATTTTCAAAAGTCTGAATGACCAAAAAATTCCATAATTTATGCTAAGTATGAAAAACTTTATATAAGAAATGCACATTCTTGCACTATCACCTTGCAGAGAGAGGAAATGATCTAAAAGAAATCTTTATTTGGCTGTGCATTGACATTTGTGTATTCTTAACTGTTTCTACTTTTAAAGTATGTTGTCTCACACCTGAAATCCATATCTTCAATTTCGGTGACAGCATATTTAGTAATGTTTCAACAATATCTACAAGCGTTTTCACATGCCCTATTTTCGGCACGACACATAATAAGTAAAAACTAAATTTCGGTAAGAAAAAGAGGGAAAACCGTATGGGCATGCAACACCTCGGTTCTTTGTTGCGATTCACAGCCATACATGTGGCACTTACTGTCATGCAGCACCTAATGCCGTCGTGCAGCATGATTGAGGCACTTTCGAAGCACAAGTCATGCCTATTATATTTGCAAAGAAAATCTTACATCGTAGGTTTCCATCGTTTGCGTTTGTATTTGATGTTAAACTTATGTCACTTGCTATGGTTGTTGCTGGTGATGCTGTCCTGTAGTGGCTTGTCAGCGCGTGCTATGTCACCTTGTGTGCAATGTCCTGATAACCGAGACTGGTTTTTGGAGCAGCTGGCGCATTTATCGCGACGTGTGGACCATCTACATGCACAGGTGGCGAAATGTGCTTGCAGTGCCTTGAAGTTCGCACAGGCGGAATCGGACCTCGATGCCGCGATCCATCGGGCATTGAAGCTCTACGATGCAGACAAAACCGGGATGGCTGACTACGCGTTAGAGAGTGCAGGTTGGTTATGCTAGGCACTAATTGACGAGCCTCGATTGGATCAAGCTGCCACATACATCATCGGAATGAGCATTATTTCTCATAAGAACTTTTAACGTCGAGTTCAACTGTACTTTTATCTATAATCTACTTATAAGCATATATGTTGGGAATGGAGAAGGGCGAGATGTCAACTGGAAACTAGCATCTCACAAACGCAACCTCTCATATGTCATACGGTTTTCAGGTGGTTCGGTTTTATCGACTCGATGTACGGAGACGCACGACACCTCAATGGGTCGTTACTACATGTTCGGCTTTATCCCGTTGTTTTGGCAGAGGCCGTCACCCCGTTGGGCCATTCAACCAACTTTGGCAGTTGGACAATGTTGGCCATTTAAGGGAAGCGTCGGATACCTCGGTACGCACATTTAGGTACCCAAATGGAGTGGGTGCCCGTTTTGTTTCAAGGTTCGCCCATAGCTTTTGGTAAAGAAGCAATTTCAAATACAAGTTCCATTAAAGTTAAATGTATTCTATTCGGTTTTATTTCAAGGATGTGGCGCAAGTAGTCTCAAGCATTTTTAGGCGTAAGATCCCTTTTAAGAGTAAGCAGATGAATGCCCGTGGTACGCTCGAGTACCAAAGCGATTCTCAAATTTGATATGAGCATACTATGAGTCTAGTGAACTTTATGTGATCTATATTTTATAGTGATGCGACGTTTTAAAATGGTGCCGCAATCTCGTATCCACGCAGAATTGGAAAAAGGAGCTGCTTTCTAAGGGCCTTAACTATTATGTGGTTTACGAGGAGACGAGAGAAACAGAGAGGGAGCGATCGAATATAGATGGTTATGTCACAGTTTCCACCTTCTACTTCTATCGTTTTGAATGGCCAGATTGAGAACGATGTAGACCAATCCGAAATATTCGCACATTTACATTCTATATGCAAAGTGATGAACTATAGAGAGAACTTGAATAGTGTGGCCATTAAAGGTTTTGGGCTGCACGAAATAACATGGCTTGATATAAGAAAAGTGACTACCAGTTCACTCGCCGCCTGTTAAGCTTTTTGCCTGGTCCAAAGCCTTTTTTCTCCACCAATAAACTCCAAAAATTCCATGGTTCTTATTTTGATAGTTCTTGGTCTTGTCGGACGACTCTCTCTCTCGCTTGGTCTGTCGTGGAGCGTATTGGCCTCATTATCCGTTGACACTACTCTGTTTGTCTCATACGAAAACATTTTTTCGGTGTATGTTCTTTCCCCCACCAACAGCGGTTGACGTATAATAAATAAATAAATAAAAGCGGCTGCATTATGTTCACGTAAATTTTGAGATATTTTACACTTAATCAACACATTCGATTATTCCGCTGTTACAACAAGAGCTTTGTTCAAAATACGATTTTTAGACAGTTGCAGCCGGCTAAATGTGTACTCGTGTTACGCTGGGTAAACCATTTTTTGGTTCATTCGTCTGGCGAACCCAAGAAAAGTGCTCTACTTATTGTTCTACAGTGTTTGGGGATACAAATTATATGTAAATTATAACTTATAAATAAATTAAACGAGAAAATGGGGAAGTAAAAAGGTTCCTTTGGTTAAGATATTTTTAGCTGAACCTTTCCTTTTACTTTGTAGAAAAAAGGAGATCTGAATGTGAATTGACGGATATACGACGAGTTTTACTCTACGATTGAAGTTTGGGAATTCTTAGGGGTATCGTATAGATACATGTAAGTTGTAACAGCATGACTTAAACCGTGGTGTATTCTAACTGTCTTCTTTACTGGGCTGTAATAATGTTTAAGTTCTTCGACTGTCTCGTCGTGTCAAAGTGGAAGCATTTGCTTTGGAACACATTCCGGCATCGCTTGCCCCTACCGGAAACATCGACTCCGCACCCAACCATTTTCAAGTAGGTTGTCTGGTAACCAAGATGACTGTTTTTGGATTTCATTCAACCACAATTTCGCCAGTGACCGATTGATCTCTGGCAGTTTAATTGGCTCATTAACAACACCGTCGGGAGAAATTATTAGAAATTATTAGAAAAGTTTTTATTTCTATATGTTCCATTTATTGGGCAAGACCTCAGTGCATGGCTTTGAACTTTGCTAAAATAGTTTTCTTTAGTTGAATTTCCAACTTGCATTTCTTAAATAATGCGTTCAACAAATTTCCACAGGTGTTTGGTTTGGAAAACGAGGATGATACCGACGGCACACTGTTAGGGAACTATAGCTATTCGACGGCAGGCGAGCCGCTACAACATTTCAAGGCTCAGGAGACCGCAGGCGATCAGACCTTTGATACGGTTGAGCTAAAAATTCTCAGCAATCATGGCAACATTCATTACACCTGCCTGTATCGCTTCAGAGTTCATGGCAAACCGGCGCACTAGGGCGGGGTATAGTAGCGTTATGGTTCCCTCCGTTACACCGGAAGCACACGCAAGTAATTATCGTCGATTCGATCAAGTTCAATCGAAGGCTGAACACCTGATGTTTACTATTTTGTAGAATGCCAACTGAGGCCTCCACTCCGTTAGTTGGAGATTCCAAGTGAGAAGGGTATTTGTGGTTGAGTGACATAATAGGCTCCGCGCCAGCCTCTAGTGGAGGCACAACGGACCTGTAATGTTACCGGACCGGAAGTTGTTTGGTTCATGTGATTGTTTTTACCGAGATAAGTTTGGGGTGTTGCAACATTTGTCGTGTTGGCAATGACGGCTATCAGGCCAAGAATTATAATGACGAGATGAGCTTGTATTTTGTATTGCCATCGTGATTTGTCTCATATAAAAATCTGGAAGCGAAGCTGACAAATTCGCTGTAACTACCGCCATAACAATTATTTTTATACAGTTTTTGGTGCTATCTATAAAGTGACGGGTACGGAGGAACGGTTCCATAGGTAATAGAGGCTACAAATATCTGCGAGCGTATATCGTGAATAGTTGTGTAGAATTTGTGCGGTAGCTAGAAGTTTACCAGCATTACCACATCCGTTTCATTGTTGGCAATCACGAACGTCGTACATCATATTCGAGCGATTGCAACGAGCAACGAATCTGCAAGTAGTTCTAGGGAGAAAAAAGTAAAATAGTAAGACTCTTCAAAGAAAATTGTTATCCCTTTCTACGGAATTCGAAATTAGCTGGAAGATTGGGTATTCGCAATGTGGTAACATTTTATTGTGATCAAATGAGCAGCACTTGCAGCGTAGTTTGAGTTTTTTGTGACTAGGTCAACAGTTTTGTTCAGTCAATAGCTCCAAAATAGATTTACAATTTAATTCAATGCCTTGGTAAACAGTGAGAATATTGTAACCTAACTTTCAACACTTGAATGTTTGTCTAACATTACATAAGAGCCGGATTAGAAGAAATGAAGCGAAATAATAAAAAACAGTGTCTTATATTGTGAAACATCTAGAAACTATATCATAATACATTTTAATTGGCTGTATAGTATAAAGTGCGGGAGAACAATGCAATGGGGTTCATAAACATAGAATGCTATCGATAAAGTATCTATGTATTTTTAATCAAAGCGGTTTGAAAATCTATTTTTGCAGCTGTTCTCTGTTTGTGCCGTACCCTAATTCCGCCTCAGTGTGCGTAAGTCTAAACCCTTTCTTAAAATCTGTACGCAATTTCAACCAATTTTTTTCGTTTTTTTAGGGCAATCAATGATAGGGCTATATGGCACATGCGGGCTAACGAGGTATAACATTAGGTGGACTTAGTGAGTTTAAATGACTCGTTGGTGACATGGGTTCACCATCTTATAGTAATACTTAATTGACTCGAACCCTTCATACGGTAAAATGTAACTGTAAATCTGAGAAATAAGTCAAACATGAACCGCATCTTGACAAAAAATGATGGCTGACGTACATTTCCACAGAAAATGATTCGCGGCTGATTGTAGCGCCACATGTCATGTAGGTTCTAATAAAATTTCTGCATTTATTTGTACGTTCAAAATGGAGAATAGTAAATGAATACGCTTATGATATGCTACAAACCCTCTGCTGCTTTCGTAGCTCATGTATAAAGGGGTACTGTTGTCAATGACTACAATGTTTATATCGAATAAATCAGACAGGACGTACAATTAATATTCTTATGTACACAGAGATAAAACTCATCAAAAACTATGCATTATATTTCCGTTTTTGCAACAAGTAGCTTCGAAATGGCTTGACGAGCGTGCAAACGGCTCATTAAGCAGAATGTAAATATCTTACTAATAAAAGTGTTCTCGGGGCATTGCCACGTGTCCCACTGGTTGGCCATTAACGAAATACAACAAGCACGTGTTATAGACTGTAGGTAATAAATGCAACTGATAGATTATAAAACAAAAATTAATATTAACATTAAACAATCTGTATGAGTTTACTATTGAGTATTTCAAAATCATATATTGTTACCTGGTACTAGGTATTATAGAGCATGTTTTTGCATAGCATTTTCCGTGTCAACAACAAAAGTGCATAAAAGTGTGTACTGTTTTGTAAATGTATATACAGAAGATATGTTTACCAGAAACTTCACAGAACTGGCCACCCGGCAGTAACTGATTACGTGCCGGGGAATTAGCAGACTTACGGAATTACATCGTTGTTTTCGGCTTCTTTCGGAGTGTCTCAGTCTGGAACCCTGAAAACTAGTTCACCCAGGTGAATTGGAGGAATACACTCTCCTTTGCAAGAGGAAATCTTGAAAAGATACACGACGCATCCACACACACACGGCCGTACAAACGCTTTTGATGAATAAAGTAATTTTCGTCATCAACAAACGGAACTGCAATGATGACAAAAGCTACGACGTGTTTTCTTCTGTCCATTCGTAAATAGGCGACGTATATATGACGCATAGACAATGTATTTATAGTCAGCGGTATATCGTCTAACCTGTAATATAATTACTCACTAAGCACAGATAATTCACATATGGCTGTTTTTGACGTCACATAATTCACGACTGGCTGATACGCGCGTCCGTTTTCGTTGTCCTTGACCACTTCTTTCTGTATGCATTGGAACCACCTAGTTTTACTTGCGGCTGGGAATTTTGCTTTATTGTTTTGTCTATGCAGTTTTTTTCTGAAACGACGCATGTAAACCGCGAAAGGAAAATAATCTGCGATGTTTTGCTACCAGTGCATCATCAGAAGCACGGGACGAGGGTGGATGTCCGGGGTTCCGATAGCGTGGCCATTCAAATGGAGGCAGAGCGTTATTGTGTATGCCTTTTGTGATATCGACTAATTGGAATATTGTTGTTACTGCTGTAATCGTTGTGGCTATCGTTGATGCTCATTGTCGTTAATTCCACGTGCTATAGAATCATCCAAGAAAAATGATGCTTGCACTCCTATCCAGGATTATTCATCCAGCGTTGATTTGCAAAAATAAAATTGGCGCACTAGTTCGTTTCGTAGAAAAAATCACAGGAATTAATAGAGTAAATTATGAAAAATAATAAGTCCCAAACTACGGAGAATATGGATATTTTCAGTACTGTTTGGATAAGTGATTTTTTAATTGTACATTCTTGTAGATTAGAACATAATTTGGACATCTGCCGTCTTTTCAGTGGTCTTGCATTTAGATTACTTTTTGTACCTTAATTGAGATGAGTTCATACCTTGTGTTCCTAAGATTCCTTCAGGGTTGATTAACACGCATAGTAAATAACGAGGATTTATTATTTCTTGTCCAGAGCATCCTGTGTGCTCCTCATGCTACAAAACGTCTGCGGGCCTCTACGTTACGAATTCTAAATAAATAATACATGCCAGTCAACTACGCGGACACATAAGCTTAACTTCAATACACATATCTAATATTTTTTAAAGCTGACCATCAGCCAACATTTAACGTCCACGGTAGCAGTTTTTGCAT
>MNPL01010490.1:46843-56876 GCA_002081605.1 Tropilaelaps mercedesae
GTGTGCACCGGCGGGTATAGAACCCGTGCACCTACGTGTCTCCTTCAGTCGTAAGGCGCATACGAATGCACCAAGCCACCGGGCTTGACTGAGTATACATATCTAGCTGTACTTCTTATGCCTATCCACAGTACGCAAGGGTTTCTAGGTATTTGCTGTAAACTCTAAAAGTAGTGGTAATCAAGGTGATACGTCAAACGTACGAATATTTCATTTACATTTTGGTGGTTTTGATACATTGGTTTGCCTTATGATTTTTACTTTATTGATGATTTCTACAGTATAGATATTGCCTTGAAGTAACGAAGCAATTATTGATGTGATTCACCGGGCGTAACAGAGTGGATGCGAACTCAGTGACGGGAACCAGAAGTTACACTTCTCTTATGCTTCAGAAATGAGAGGGCGCTTCTTTTTACTGGATAAAGCTTTTAATCTTAAATCAGTTAAGTACTCAGCTATACGACATCGCAGAAAGGTATTACCTGTAAAATTAGACGCCGGTAAAATTGCTAACATGAAAGTACACAACATGTCTTGTACAAGCAAAGGCGTTCTAGTTTCAAGTTAGCGAAAAGAGTGGTTTCTCAAATTCCAGCTGTTGAGTCAGCAGTTCATCAGTTACTCGAAACCTTCTATTCGCGTAGACTGTTGTGCGGAGCAACCGTAATTTTTTGTGTTGTTATTAATCTTATTCACGTTTATAGGCCGTCTGTGGTGGACGCCTGGAAAGTCACATTGATCTTAAACGAATTTGTGGGAATACGATATTGCTGGTAATCCGCGTTGCTCTCATGCGGGGCCCCGCAAAGGCGAACCCCATCAAGGCGATCGTGGGACTCGACACACCCATGTTTCGTAATTGTTTGCAACGCAATCGGCTATCCCTTCGGTGTGCTTCGGCTACTAGATCAGTTCGATGGTTCTGATTGCGCGACGATCACACTGTTGTTGTTGCGATAGAAAAGAAACTGCCTTGTATGGAGGACGATGCTTTGGCCGTTCGGTTTACATGGCTCTTGCGTGTGGTGCTGTTCGCTGGTGTTTTCGCGGGAGCATCTTGTCCAAACCCCACAGTGGCGCGGTGGCTGACAGCTTTTGCAGGTACCACCGCGTTAAAGACGGCTACCGGTGTGCGAAGCATCACTGGAACAAAGAACATCAGGCGATACATCGAAAAGACATCAGCAAGAACGCGAGACACATAGATACACCTCTTCTGGAAAATGGCTAAGCTCGAACAAGATTGCGGACGTATGAAGAATCCGCTGGCAGACGACGTTGGACCATACCTTGTCTTCTTGCTCCTAGCTCTCATATAAACGGAACTGCAGTAGCGGTACAGATCCGTGTCGCCGAGATCACCATGAAGTCATTTGTGTGTACTAGCGTTCATCAATGCTATACATATTTTTTAATAGCTGACAGTACCAAAATGTACACGCCTGTCCTTGAATTCATTTTTGAAGACATTGAAATACTCTTTGCTATTTAAAGCTCTGGAGTTCAAGCTCGATTTTAGCCAATTAATTATTACCATCACGCTAACAGGGTGGTAATTGCTTGCGTTCTTCCTGCGATCATACATCGACAACGCGAACATACGCGTAGGCTGAAGCTTACATCTACTAAATGATAGTCACAAATCCGGCGTATTCGATAACCTTCGATCCGGGAAAAGAGTTTATTGCTGCGGTAAATTCTGAGAACAAAATGATGGATTTCTAAATGTGTACTGATCACGCGTTTGTTAGCTTAATGTTTTTGCAATTGTTCGCTTGTTAAATTTGAACCAATACCTCACCTGAATTCCTAATCAAATTTGTCTGTATCTCACTCAGCTCGTAGTTCTCGTCGCAGCGTGCATCTTCGCTGTTGGAGTTGCGTCTGTTCCCGAAGGCGGCGGCATCAATAAGAAGGACAGCGTGGGCTTAGCTGCTGCTCCTGTTGAGGCAGCGATTGGAGACTATGCGAAAAAAGGTGACGATAAGAAAGTAGGTGTTGATAAACAACGAGCCTGTGGAGCTCGTCACGGCCATAATGGAGGTCTCATCCCGTCTATGGCGGAGGGTGGCTTAGAGAGTAACTACGGCGGAGGGTACGATGGTGGACACTTCCAACGGGGTCTTGAGCAAGGCTCTGAAGCTGTGGGTAAGCGATGTTGTTAGCTATGGAAAAAATAAAACGAGTGTCAATCTTTGGCATTAGTTATTCATTCACGCATGTATACAATAGATTACAGCAGAAGCTACATTGGCTCGGGTAAGGCCGTTTACATAATCATAGACATTGAAAATATAAATTGGATTTCACCATAGGTCGACCATATAGTCTGCGAGGAGGGGCGGAAAAGTGATGTACATTGTGTGGTCTACTTTTTTGTTGGTGGCACGCGGAAGGTTTATTTCCCAGGAGTGGCGCCACTCTTTAGCTTGACTTATAGCTGATATATCTAATTCGTTCTTTGTGTATTGCGAACACTTATAGGGCAGTTCCGGAACCAGGGTGTATTCGGCTATAGTAAAGGTTTATCCCAAATTAATCTGTGTGGCCACCGCGCAAGATATGGGGAGTCCACGCAGTTCGGTCTTGCTCAGAATTCTGGCCAGGCGGCTGCCTCTAAGCAAAATGCCTACGGAAAGCAGTGGATTTGGTTATATGGGCTAAATTTGAAAAATCTGTGATATATTTTATTCAATAAGTTAGTTCCTCTAATGTATATTATTCTATAAACTCAGCAGTTTCCTTTTGACCTCAATTAATTATGAATGATGAACAAAAAGCAGTCGTTATATGGATCGACTACTTAGAGAAGCTTTACAGTCTTTGCCAGCTAAACTAGGTTGTTGTGTATAAGGGCTGCACACTAATTGTACACCAAAATGTTGGGTTATGCATGTAAAATTTCCATCAAACTTTCTTAAACTGCTAGAAGTGCTTTTCGTACAGCGATAGGAACTCGGATGAAATACATCAATAACTACGAAAGGATTTTTGGCGCTACCCACTTGTTTACATGACGGAAAGGTCTCACCTAGCTTGTATATCAAATAGGACGGTCATGTTGACGTATATCCTTTAGAAAGGTGCTGTACTGACATGGCCGACCAGAATGAATGGGAAGTAAAATGAAAATGTGTATCGCTTAGCAGTAGAGGATTGCTGGAGAGGCGAAAAACTGACGGCCGTTGCTCATACGAACTGGCAATCCGGAAAAGCAGAGTGAAATAAAAGCCAAGCGTCTTCCTGGCAAAAGCAAACAGGATGCTAGAACGATAGGAAATAGCTGACCATATGGCGGAAAGGGTTGATGATCAGAGAATGAGCGGAGCTATAAAAAGGTCCACTTAGGTCCTTTGAGACTGCACTCATGTATTACCGAACATCAAAAAACTTCAGTGGAAAAATGAAAGCATTCGTAAGTAGATCAAGGAACGTTTGTGCGACACTGATAGCGAAGACCTACTGTTTTTTTACTTGAGTACATTTCAAAGAAAACTAAAAGGGAATCAAAATTCAAGCTTTTACTGTTTGCGTTTGCCACAATTCTTAGTCAGTCGACGCTGCACAGAAGGACGAGATGACTGGGTTGACTTAATGACGGTCGTCATCGGTTCGTACCAGCGCCGTGTTATCGTTTCTACGCATACCTGATAGAGTGCCTAATGTTTATGTTGAAATATTTCTAGCCTTTACCCTTCCCCCCCCATGTAAATGATGTAAACTATATGTTTGATTTCTTTCTGTTGCTATTTATTCATCATACGATTAAGTCTCTTTTCATTGAAAGTGATTCTTCGAAATAAATATACCTTGTCAATGCGCTATTACTACCATGTATGATTCAGGCTATTTTAATCGCCATATCTTTGGGCGTTGCGTCAGCTGCGCCGTCTATAGAGCAAAAAGGCTTCAACAAAGACACCGCTGCAGAAGAGGCCGTTGAAGAACGTCAACTTGGCCTCGGAATTGGCACCCCTGTGGGTATTGGC
Organism: Tropilaelaps mercedesae; assembly: GCA_002081605.1. Taxonomy (NCBI): domain Eukaryota; kingdom Metazoa; phylum Arthropoda; class Arachnida; order Mesostigmata; family Laelapidae; genus Tropilaelaps; species Tropilaelaps mercedesae. Next base: position 50,836 of record MNPL01010490.1, read on the forward strand.
GGCGGGTATGGCAGCGCAGGTTACGGTGGAAGTCATTCCAGCGGCCAATACAACCACGGCTTCAACCAAGGAAGCGGAGCTTCCGGTGAGAGCATTCACTTCGCTATTGTAGAATGTGTGACGATGTAGATACAATTTACTATGGTCGACAAGGCGTATACAATCAGAGCGCGTTGTCAATGGTCATCTTCTTGGAAGTTAAGGCTGCGGATTGTAAAAATAAAACACTTTTGGTAAATTCGCTCAGGCCATACCGAAAGGTGGAGGGGGTCGGTGTTCTGACCAGGATAGCAGTACTAACGGGTCACCAATTGAAGTTTACATTTTATTTAGAAATTCGAGATATACAATTTAGCGATTCCCGTAAATATGCATTAAGAATTGCATAAAGGTGGTAAGGTTCAACTAAAATTATATGTAGGTGTTCGCTGCATCCCACGAAAGATGCCTTATTTCAAACCAAAAGCGGCGCAGCCATATTTTAACGTAAAAATTGATCGCCTCAGAAAAACGATTTTCCAAGCCATAGACAGAATTATCTCTGAGAGATATGATCGCGATGTTTTACACACAATAGCTTCTCAAAAATATTAAAATCAAATGCGTCTATGTAATGAACAAATTTGATAAGGAATCGGACTAGATACTTATCTGGGTTCATCAAAGGTGATGTAATGGAAAAGTGAACAGTCCGTCTATTTCAGTTAATAAAGATATGACTAAACAGTCACTTTTGACGCAATAATCTTCTTCGCAAGTAGCAGCCTCAATAAGCACTTGTCGCCATAAGAGAAATACAATTTTTGCATACAATTTTTAGGTTTCCGAATTGTAAAGGTTAATGACATGTTCTTCAATCGAATGTTTAATTGTACCCCGCAAAAGTGTATTTGGTCTCCCTGATAATGTGACGTATGCTGTAATGGGTATTTATTTAAGCTCCAGCTGAGTACAAAGTTGCGTGAGTTGTTAATCAATAGTTGTGTTTCGTGGCTTAATTGGTTGAGAATCCCTCTATTCGATTTCAAAAACAAAAGGCACGCTGCATTGGTAATTCTTTTTTTATCTCTGTTCTTTTCTGCTAATTAGTATTTTCGTAAATTTCAGGTGCCGCCAGTAACCAAGGCGCATTTGCCTACAACCAGGGCTCATCTTCGACAAAAGCTTATGGAAATCGTGAAAAATATGGCCACTCGGAGAATTTCGGTTCCTCGCAGAATTCTGGACAATCCTCATCTGCAGGCCAAAATGCTTACGGCTCGCAGAGTGGCAAGTCAGACTACGCTCAAGGTGGGAACCAATACGCCCAGGGAGGAAGTCTGGGCTTTACGGGCTAGTTGAACGCTGTGATATGGACAAAAATATTGCCGATCAAATAAAGTTTTACACGGTGTGCTATTTGATATCATTTATTGAGTTTTGTGTATATAGCTTGATAGAGAATACAGATTCGTACCCTGTTTAGAGCGAAATGTTTGGCCGAAGCTAGTTCTTAGCTACGAGAGAATTGTAACAATACATTTAAATTAGAATAATATCCAATGACACCAGTTACGCTATCGGCTTTCCACTATCCTACGAGCATTGTCATCTCTAATTTAATTAATGACTTTCAGTTACTCGACATCATTCAACCTTTGGACGAAACGATCAACACTTTTATACCCCTTCTCAGAAACTGTGTCGTGGACAAAACATTTACCTATCTTAAGCTCGCTATAGAAGTTTATGTAGGCGAAATTTCTACAGATACACCTACTTGTCATTGACTGGCTTTAGACTCTCCATTACCTACAACAACATGCTGTCTACGTTTCGTCGGGTATAGACTATATACACTGACTGTTCTATCAGAACGTCCACAAGGACGGCCCGATTTCTGTTGCGCTGAGGCGGTCTAAGGTAACAACTAGCAGCGTCTTTTGTCCAAATCGTAGATAGGACTGATTATAAGCACCTTCTATATCCGGAGATATTTCCGCGTGTCTTATCCCGCCGACATAGCGCTTGTCCGGAAATCGGCCTGAACGCCCGAGGCTCTTTACGTGCTAACTGATCCTCCTACCGCTCGTCGCTGCCTTCTTCTAATCGCTACGAGTGCAATGTGCCGACATTACCTCGGAGCTTCTTGAGATTAGCTGATAGTTGTGAAGACGACAAGGCAGCTGCGACAAAGTCTCGGATCCGCCATATTATGGCTAAGTGTACGTCGATGTACCTAACAAACAATGTGTAGCATTTAAGCGACTTACGTATTTAACTTGTATCCAGAACTATTGTTTGTGGGGGAATAGGGAAGGACATTCGTTAAAAGTGCGGGAAGGTTCACGTAGCTTGGTTTGTCCTATTTAGGCTGCGGTTTTGGACAATGATTACAGTCGTCAAGGCCTAACTTGTCCTGAAGCTTTTCCGGAGAACTAATTTTTTTTATGGATACACGTTGTTTAGAATATCTTACGGTTCACTAGCGTAAGTATTAGTTAAACGGCGTTCGCATAATACAGAAAAATATATTAAGGGTGGGAAGTGCTAAGTATATTAACGCTGGTTATGCATAGGTGAACGAACTTGTAATATCAACAATTCGGCATAATTTAAATTTATATTTTAGGGGGCTCGAGCTTGGGATTTTGACGTCGATGGAACGGTTCCCTATTCATATTCTCGTTGCGGCAGTGGTACGTTGGTGTTACATAGGTCGATAGCATTTAAAAGTGAGTATTACGTCGAACATCCGTCCTGCGGGGAATATATTGTGTAAATGTCACATATGCAAACCGCTTTCAACTAAGGCTGCGCCACCGTAACCAAATGAGCAAAATAACATTACCAAGTTAGTATTTCTGCGATATTTTCTATTACTGCAATATTTTATTCAGATACATTCTGCGATACTTTCTTTAATACTGCGATAGTTTCTGAAATTACGTGAAAATTACGCGAAATTGAATATCGGAGTATAAGAGAAGCAAAGGATGCGGTATAATTATTTTCAGGAGAAATTATTTCAGACTTATCACAAATCCACAATTAGCTCACCGAATTTAAAAGCTACAATATTTCTAGTACTAACAAGCTGTTGGAGCTCGCTGCGTATCAGTAGCGAGTCCCAATGTTTTTTGTGCAGCTATTTTAAGTTTCGCCAAAAAGGTTTTAAAAGCATCGAACATTTATCTAAGACTGCAGATTCACTTGACGATCGTTACATACACTGTTACCTAAATTTTTTCAGAGCTGATTATCATCTAACATTTCATGTTTACAGCATCGTATTCGTGGTATCTTCGTGAGAAAGATTTATACAAATAAATGTGCAACGATAGATATCGAACATACACTATCATCTAGGCTACGCTGTACCAACTTTAAATATGTACTAGTTTTGCAGTTTTATCACTGACCTACTATTTGTTGTTAACCATCTGCCAACTGTACCGGTGTCGGTGTACTCATTCGTAAAGCTCTTGCCCCACTTAGCCACTTAGCCTTGTCTAGCCAGAATATTTCTAGATCGAGTACAGAGCGGAATTATCGCGCCTTTAACTGAATTGACCGATAAATTCAACAAACACTTGCTACAATAAAGCAAATAGGTTACAAAATTCAGCACTAAAATGCAGTGTAAATTTGGCTTGATTTGATACACTTGATTCGGCAAATAGCTTCAGTCATAAAATGTTATTACGTCTAAGGCTTCTATAATTGTTAAGGGTGAGAGCGACATCTAGCGGCGTCTAGTTACTTCTCTATACGCATATATACACATGCAATTAGACAAAAACTAAGCCTTTCTTCTTGATGTTTGACTTCAGATCGTTGACACGGTTTAGACAGTCAAGAAGTAAGATTAAGACGGGAGCGGAGCAGTTCGATATAGATACCGACGCATTTACGATGTCGCCTGATATCATGTTACCCAGTGCGAACTTCTGTAGGGTCGTGCGGGCGAGGAGAACGACACGTCTCCAAATTACAATCGTGCTCAAAAGCTACTTGGGTTGCTTAGTTTGTGCCGTCACCACATGACAAACCTGTCTGTGTATGTTTACGGTACACGCATACTTGTTTATGTTTACACATGTAAAGTCCATTCTAACTGTTGTTTGCCCCCACTCGAAATATCAAAATAATATCTGCGCCTACGTTTAGTTACTGTCAGATTGTCAAAAGAACTGTGATAGTAGCTTTCAAATTGTTAGGAGGTCCTGCTACTCTACATCAAACAAGTGCAATTAACGTTGGAAATCGATGCCCGTCCAACGAGCAGCCAACCATTTGTATAATTTGGATGTGCGTGACACTTTTGCGGATATCCCCCCCGAATCAGCAATAAATGGAAATCTACGGCAGATACTCACAGAAACCGCACAACTGTACGTTCGACGGGGACCAGTTCGCTGTAAAGTGGTCATCCTCTCGTACTCACCGAGGAGTCTAGACAGAGCATCATCAAGCATAGTCAGTAGCTCTGAAGAGAGTGAGGACAGCGCAAAGGGCGAATCAGATGATACCGCGTATCGTGTTTCATCTTCTCAAGATGACACGGGCATTGTTGAAGATTCTAGAGATTCGTCTCCATGTCACAAATCGAGGAGCTTTCGGTCCCATACAGGGACATCAAACGTGGCCAAAGTGCACGATGACCTCGGACTAGATGAGACCGAATCGTGTCGTGCGGCACGCAACCCTGCTCGATTAAAGCTGGCCACCGATACCAAGGAGTCGGGCAGAGACGCGAAGTGCTCCGTCTGTGGGATTCGTTTTCGCTATCGTGTTCATCTGATTCGCCATCAGCGGACGGTTCATGCCGGTGAACGCCCTTACGCGTGTTGTCTCTGCTCCAAGACGTTCACTCGCAAAGAGCATGTCGACCGTCATATGCTTCACCATTCTGGACAGCGGCCCCACCTATGCAGACTCTGCTCAAGAAGCTTTAGCTCATCAAGTAACTTGCACACACACATGCGCTTGCATGACGCCAAACAACGATCACTTTTCGAATGCGCTTTTTGCAAACGACGATTTTCTAATAAGTACAACCGAGATGATCACGAGCGTACGCATACGGGAGAGCGGCCTTTTAGCTGTAACAGTTGTAAAAAACGCTATGCGTCAAAAAGTTCGCTGAACTCGCATTATAAGCGAGGCTGCAGTTGATTTGCGAGGTCGTTTGGAATAACGCAGGTTCATGCCGTTAAAACAACTTTTCCCATCTTCGGTGCGGAGCCTAATGTTCGAGTGCGATACAATTAATATGTTATGGTTAACTACTAAACACCTACTAAATATTTCTAATAAAAAACATACCTATATCATAATTTCGCTTTGCTCATCCAAGTCAATTTAGTTTCACGAGTCTAATGGAGCCACAGTGAATCAGAACCCGACCTGAAGGTTGTGTATGATAATAATATAAGGTTTCAGTATAATCGCTCGTGATCTAAAGGCTGATGGTAGATTGTGCAGCAGCTTGTGACCCAGCAAACCAGCTGATCTTTTCAATTTTACTAATGAAAGGCAAGATTTATGGGAAAAATTTAAAATACAACAGGCGGTGTTAAAAGTATGTATTTTCAATGCTCATGCCTCGTCGCATCATTTTATCTAGGTTACTGTTATTTCTACTATAAGTGGAAACAGTGTCTCATCCGATAGATATTTGTAGCACATTGTGTACGTTTGCTATGGCTCCTCAAAATTTCAGATTTACTTTTCACTGTATTTACAAATTCCACTCATCTTTTAGCGGGCGCAAACTTTTTCACTACTACTTTGGCTCCGCCTGGTGTACATAACCGTTAAACAGACCAACTGGTTTCGGTTTAGCTCACTCGAGCGATTCATAATGATCCGCGTTGGCCCGGTCCTGCTCAACTCGATGAGTTAAAGTTCGTTTCTTCTGACCGCCAGTAAGTTTCCAAGACCATACGTCTCGGCGTCCACCATCAGCCTCGAATTTTCGTGGCCCGCCATTTGCCCTGCGTTCGCCGCCCCTCAGTGCGGCTGGCTGGGCTCGTGTGGCGGTGAAAGGGGGGTGGGTG
>MNPL01010495.1:1400-13009 GCA_002081605.1 Tropilaelaps mercedesae
CCAAGGCAATGATATTGTGACTCTCTTTCGGGATCTATTTTCAACTGTACACTACGACCAAAAAGTTATTCCCCGCGACGTATTCCTAAACAGTTGTCAGTGCAAAAAACGAACACAGCCCTCCGCCAGCTTCCCTATACAGCATCCATAGAGTTACATCGATACTACACATAAATACAAACATTCCTGTACGCCAGAAAATATCCGTGGCCCGCACTCACGAATCTAAAATTAAAAATACAGTTAAGACGTTCGACGAAATGATGTCACATAAATGGCTCTGCAATTCTACCAAGAGATTCAACCGCGAGTGCGCACAGACTCCCTAGAATGCTGTGACACGACATCAAGGCAGCTCCGCTTTGTGCTAGAAAATGAAACCTTCATGTTATTTTTGAACACCAGACGCATGCGCTCATCGTGGCTTGGAGCAGCACGGTTCAGAACAGCGCGTGAGCACGGCCAACTTCTACTGTAGCAGGTTTAAATTGCGCACTTCCGCCTTTCGAGACCTCCCTTTCTCAGCTGATTCTTCAGCCGGCAGTGGTCATGTGCTGTCTCCACACAATGAAGTAGAGGCAGTACTTCGAAAACGAATGCATTTAAAGAACTTTCAACTTTTAAACTGGTACAATAGCTAAATTGTTTGTGAAGGAAAAGTTTTACCGGCTAAGGGCGGAACTTCCTAAATAATTGAGAACTTGTTCGTACCTTCTTTGTTTGGACGTAACAGCCGATTGAACTCAGTCGAGGGAGAGAGAGTCACACCGTGTTTGTTTGGGTCGTACTGCTTGCAGCCACCCATAACGAGTGCAGAAACAGATTCGATCGTGGTAGAGAGCGGGTGCTGTGACCCACGGATTCAGCCATCCGCCACTGTTTCCTGAGGGACCACAATAATGAGTGCTGTCCTGGCACGTAGAGTCCTGACTCGAAGACGTTCGTCTATCTGGTAGGTGGAGCTTGACAAGCAGATGTGCGCTGGCAAGTGCTGGATAGGATTTAAAAAGGCTGCCGGCTACGAGGCTAACCATAACATGCTACCACAGCTCCAGTTCAATGTAGTTATATTAGAGCATGGCATACACTTAACCCACTCTCAACTACATCGTGAGAGAGCGAATGATGCTAAGCGTTCCATGATGAAATGTCACAATTGGCGTATGACAGGATACTTCGTGAAGTCCATTGCATAACGATGAACTTTGTTGATTAAGGCTAAAGCGCTTCAAGTTGAAAGTCGGTGGGATGAGTGTGACCAAGTTCATGCTACCAGCCATCAACTACAAGGTTGTTTATTTTTAGCTCGAAAAAGCCCGAAGAACGCACAGCTATGCGAAAACTCTGTATTCAGACGTTTCTACCCATTTGACAAATAATTTGAATTACGTTTATGTTGACTACTCAATATCTGTATACCTTAACCTTCGGCTTCACTTTCCAGCTGTCTATCAACATTTGAGTGGCCCTGATGCCTGGCGGGTACGACCGAACGCGTACTAGCCTGTGACGCCCTTTCGGGTGGTTGCAGTTAGACCTGACCATGCAACCCCAACAGTTCGTGCTTTTGGGTACCACCTCGGTGGAACGCTGGAGCGAACAGCTCGACCTGACCCTCGATCCCGACGCGCTAACAATTCTCACGGAGGATCTGAACTTTCGGTTGCGCCAGCTCGCCCACGACGCCTCGCAGCACATGCGCCACTCTGGACGGCGTCGGATCACGCCGAACGACATCGATCGGGCGCTGCAGTGGTGCAACTTCGGTCCGTCGTGTGGTTTGGGATGTCGGACCAGCACTGAGCAGACGGAGTACGTTCAGGTGGAAGACATGTCAGTACCGGTCTTCAAGACAATTGAGATCGAGAATGCGTTGGACGTCCGGCTTGACCTTGAGGTGGAGCCCGTCGTTCCAGCCTGTCAGAGTCAGTGGGCCCTGATCGACGGTCGGGCGCAGCCAGGCGTCGAAATCGAGTATCCCGAGGGACAGCGGAAGTTGGACGCCTTTACGTCCGTACACGCTGAGTATCTCGAGCAGGCGGTCCAGGCTATCATGTCGGATACCGACGAGGCAACTGCCTTGATCGTCGACGACCTCGCCTTTAACCCGAATCTCGCCGTGCTGCTGCCGTCCCTGTTGAACTCTATCAGCGTCGGCCTCCGGAGGTACCATCATGACCCGCCTCGAATGTTTAAGCTATTGGGTGCGTTCAAGGCGCTCATCAATAACGATTACGTTCTGCTGACGGCCACCCCGTCACTGCACTCCTGTCTCCAGATACTCTACTACTGCCTTCGCGAGTCGCTGGCGATGGACGCGACGGAGACCACCGACGAGCTTACGTTCCGTATGAAGGCAGCCTATGTGATGCAGTACTTCGTCGAGACGAACACCAACCCAACGAACCGGCTTGAGGAGCAAGTCACCGCCAGATGCTTGGAGGACTGCCTAGCCGGCAATGTCGACGCGATGTATGGGGCGTTGTTCACGCTGCGTCTGCTCCGAAAGGGCCGTCGTGTGCTGAAGGAACTACCGGAACTCATCGGCGTGATTGAGCAGCTGGAGCGACAACCGGCGGCTTCGGCAAAGGCCTGTCTGGCGCGCGGGTTTCTCCAGGACTTTGCCCGACTAGAGATTGTGCAGGCTCAGGCGGCGCTTCTGCATAATGAGCGGCACCATGTGGACTACGCGACCATCGAGCAGTACCTGGGTCCGAGCCTCTCGGCCATGCTCTACCCGCTCAACATTGGCGAGTTCCTGTTCCGGTCAACTGGAGCCGCACCGTCGACGGAAAACACGAACACATCCGACCAACTACTTGGATCATTCTACGAGGAAACGCCACCAGTTCCTGGAGCGCCACTCAAGCAGCCGAAGAACCTCTCGACCAGCATACTCAGGTCACAGCTAATAAAGCGATCTCCAAGCTCGCAGTGTCAAAACATCCACGAGGCATTCGAAATCGCGTCGGGTCGCATAGTTCCCCAGCGCATTCACATCAGCTACGGTCAACAGCTCACCCCGGGGTACTGCAAGCGACGCCAGCGCATCGTTTCTAGCGGCAAGGTGCAAGCCCAGCTTGCTGCCGTTCTCGCCCGACAACAAGGACTGACGCCCAGTAAGAGGTTAATGATGAGTCGCGACCGAAGACCTTGGTCCAGTGTGATGCGTTCAGCCAGCATCGCCCTTGTTCTCTAGTGGAAATCGAGTGATGCTTGGAATGACCGGCAACAAAGAAAAGATTTATTTTTTGCTAACAGAAGCGATGTCATTGGGCGGGGTGACGCTCGAAGAGGGATTTACTCATCACGTGAGGGGCCGTAGCCTCAAAGTGAAACTGACATTAGCAGATGGCTGATGAGTGCGTTGTAGTGCGAATGGGCCCTGAAACAATCTGATTATTGTTCAGTGATAGATTTGATCCCTGTAACAGTAATGGTGACAAAGAGCTGTAGAGTATTTTCGATATTTGTAGGCAATGAAACTTGTACATTGTGTACTATACGCGTATTTATATGAAATATTTATATAATATAGTAGTGGTACGGTTAAAGGTAATCAACACCCAACGTACATTAAAGTGTTACCGTTCTCACCTGGAATTTGTGAATATATATTTGTGTATTGTGAGATTGACTGGAGCGACTTAAATCGTCATATTTAATTTACCCTTCCATTTATGCTCAATATTAGAAAGGTGTTTGTTTTTTTTTATAAAAACGTATATGTTTATGTACATGTTTATGTAGACGTTCGGGATCGACTTGCTCGCCTACCTTCACTGGTCCTAAATGTAGATAACTGGATGATGCTAGCTCTCTTTTCAAAAGAGCTTCATTTATTCTTGTTGTTATTACCATTGCTATTATTATTATTATTTTTGTTATTATTATTATTAACAATAATACTATCAGGATTATTTTCCACACGTAAAATTACGCACTGTTCATAAAAATCGCTAAATCAATGAAAATCAACATCCGTTCTATGAATTCTGTTGAATACGCACATAAGACGAAGGCAGTCAGAAAACAACCCTTACCGAAGGCTTCTGCGCTTCTTGAAGCGAGCTACCTCTCTCGTGTGTTCGCCTAGGGTATAGATTACGGCCTGACGGCCGTAAGTTGAACTCTCAAAAGCACCTAAGCACTCTAGGGAAGAGATAAGCGGAACGAGACGAGGACCCACCCTATATCACAAGTAACTGCCAAACAGATAGTTACATATCCGGCTTCGACTCACTCTAGGCACCGGTGTTTTTTTCCAATAAACTAGCCAGGAGATGGCTTTCAGGTTTTTCTAGAGCTCACGAGGTCCAGTCGAACTTGGCTAAAATAGTTCTGCCCTATTCGAGCAAACAATCCTGGCTGGATTCTTGTTAACTTCAGAGGGAAACGAGATTGCCATCCAAAGTAAGACACTATGGGGTGAGAAAGAATAGTGCAAAACGAGCATTTACCAAACAAGTACATTCACAGAGACGTCAATAAATAACCCAATGGAATTGAATGGTACGACGGTTGTACTTGATGTAGCTCTAAGTGCGGACTGTTGCCAGTTTTGGATCTATAGCAGAAGAATTTGTGAATATTCTCTACTACGCTATACTCTATTTGGTCTGCGTAACTTACTAATATAGCGGCAAGAGAAGCTCACGTTTTTGCCGAATACTCCATACATACCTCGATAATGCAGGTATAAGAAAACTGAGCAAAACAGTTTTTAAAATTTGAATGGAAAGATTGATACGCGCTCTTTACATTGTGCATACATGCCTGATCCATTTGATTTTATTTTCCTTCGACGTCGTAGGTACCCTTATCACAGAGTGATTATCTCTACTTTAACCACTACAAATTGAATTCACAGTTAGCGAAATCAAGGTTGGTCGATTATTGTTATACTATCCGTTGGCACTAGCAGATTGTCGCCGGAGTGGATTAAAGCTAAACTTTCGTTACTGCCTCCACGGGCTCATTCTTGACGCTGTAGTGACGTATTACAAACATCGAATCGTGCTAGTGTTCTTGGTATTATTTTGATTTGAATTATGTTTACTGTCACTGTGATCTGTATATAGTAATTTATTTTCTTCATACCCAAATTGTAGTGTGGCGTTTGCACCTTCAAACCCCGAGGGGGCTACAAGACTGAACAAGACGATCTGGGCGGGCTATCAAGGCTCACGTCATCAATAGGCTAGCTGGTGAAGGAAGCATTATAGGATCTAGCGAAGACCTACTTGTTAAGACAAGAAATTTCTTACCAGGGCTCTGCAAAATTAGGGAGAGAGTATCGCTCTGAAGTGAGCTCTATGCATGTTTGGAACCATAAAGATGTAGCCTTAAAATGTAATAGTAATTTATCAATTTTTCATATTTTTATTTAGTGTTTGGTGTTTATTATTATTCTTTCAATATAACCAATTTCTTGTTCCCGCCCTGTCGTTCGTTTCTTACCTCCTTCAGCCCTTCCCTCTATTGATTTTGGCGGTTTTTTCAAAGAACAGTCAGAGGTGCCCGGGTACGCTCCCATACTTAATCTCTATTCGGTTGTCTGTGATAAAATTCGTTCATTAAACTCTATAATCAATAGCTACCATTTTTCCGTCGTCTAGAACAAATCCATGCAAACCAGACAAATGACACGGTTATATATCAAACGCTTCATGAGATCTGGTCTTCTAGTAGCTCCTCCATTGGGTGCTGAACACCTGTGGGACAACCGCGACTGTTCGTTACCATCAACATTGGAGTGGGAGAGAGAGAGTTTAAGAAGAAACAGCCGTTCAGCTGGTACGGCAGTGTCTGGCTTTATGTTCTTGGCGAAAGGGTTTTCTCTCCAGAAAACGACCAGTTCATTCAAAGCGGTGTCGTATAGTGCAGATTAGAATTATCGACAGGTTTAAAACAATGAGTGACACGGGTTGGGTTTTACCATACTGTCGTCCTGTGTCTGCGATAAATTCACTAGTTCTGTATGGGCCAGAGATAATGGCGAGGGTATTTAATTTTGTGAACATATGAGCGTAGACCTCTTGCAGCTGGACTGCTCTGCGCGCCCTTCACTAAACTACTCCCCGACACCGATCAGAGTTCATGTTTTAGTGTTTTCCAAAAAAAAAATACGGACGAAACAATACGTCACCGTAAAAATGCCCCTAACGAGGAAATGGTCAAGCCGTATATGAATTTCGAAACGAAATACTTGTCGGGGCCTGCTTGCTTGATACGCGCTCGTCGCGACCGTGGATGACTGCTCTCGCCAATCAGATAACGCAGATACGGGGTGAGCACGCACGGAGCCAGTCAGCTGCCGAATCTTGCATCCGTAGGGCCGCGGGGTCATGCGTACAGTCGCAAATACAAGATTTTAGAGAACTTACTCCGAAATTTGTTTATTGTTTCACTCTGTCAGGTCATGGTTTCCTTCGGATGGGTGTCTATGTGGAGGATATCCGATGGCAGGGGTTACTGCTAATTCCCGTATTGCTTCGGTGTTCTAAAACTGAGCGGTGGTTAAGTGCTAATGGCGCTGCTGATCGCGTTGGTGACCGTGATAAAGCGTTGTTCTGTTCATATTTATGCGACTCATCGTTGACAGCTATCCTGTGCTTTTGTCGATATTGTGTTACCGTTTCGAGGTACGAGCAGGCAGTTTTTGTTGTTGTCGATTATTGCCGCTGTGTTTTACTAATGTCGCGAAGGGTGGGAAGATATCGAATGTCAGTCCAGTGAGTTTTTCGGAGTTGGAATTAATACACCAAAAGTTAGTTTTGTATCGGAGGATATATTATATTCCCACGGAGTCAGTAGCAGCCATTTAGTCCACCGGCACATTACATTGCCTTAGCAGTTGAATATATGCACTTTGTGTGTGATCGTTAGATGTTGACTGTAGCATCCACCGTGCAAAAGGTTTGCCTTGGCCCATGACCCCAATGCGACCATATTACACATCACCGGGAGGTCGATCCTGAGCGCGTGCTCCCCTCTCCTGGACTTACGCTCCACGCTAGTTAACGCACACTAGCTAGGCAGGTTTGACACGCCGCAGTTCGCCGGACTCGGCCCCCGTGCTCACCCTCTATGAACCAGGCCCCGGACCGAATCCCACGGCGGGAGGGAGGTTTGAGAGCGTCGCGTCAGAGCAGTCAAACAACGATGCCAGAACCAGTGCCGGCCAGCTTCGGCGGTGGTAAAGCGACCAGCCGGAATGTCATCTGTATTTGGGCCACCAGATGCGGCGAAATCGCTCTGGTCCCTTCAGAGGGTCACCTCCTATGGCTACCACATGCTGTTGCTCTTCCAGCGAAATCGTACGTCGACGTTTATCAACATTTACTCGACAAGGTACGACATTGACGTCAAACCGACAGTATATGCGTACGGTCGCCTAAATCGGCCAGCGCCAAAGAAATGGTCAATTTATGCATAACGTCATACCACCAGAGTGAAAACATACAAATGACATCTAGATAATGTCAGTGGAAGATATTTAATCGTGTGTTTCAAGAAACTAAATGGCCAAGACGAGAGTTGCGAGTTCCTGCGGTCTTTGACAACCACAGGGGCTCCTAATATCTGCAGGTCAGATGTTGGCCGTCGCTCAACAGCTATTCGAAAATCGTTTATACATAATAGTATAATTTAGAAAAACGAAAATGATTTGTACGCAAGTCTGTAGCCGTCTCAGCTAACAGACTGTTCACGTTAATTGCAATATACGATGTTGCCTTCTTGTCGTAGTATGAGCTCCGCTCAACGGGAACACTGGAAATGTGTCTTCAGCGAGTTCGCGTTGGAGAAAATTGGTGGCAGCGAATGATTTTCAAGATTGAAACCTTTTCCAAGGGGAAGGTCCAGTGGTTGCGCCTCTCCAGGCTCAGCGAGGTATGGATTTCCTACTCAGTAATAAAGTAGAACATTAATCATGGTCCTTACAAAAATGTTGTTGAATAAAAAGCAATTTGTCACACGTCTAAAAATAACAATGAGGCCCACCTTAGTGGCGTATAACCCAATCATGTTACAGATCTCTTGACAGCCTATGTGGTCAGTGGACAGTATAAAATCAGTTCAGTTATGGTTTCACGGGCGTAAAAAGTGAGTTCAGCAAGATGTGACAAATACGCTACGAGCCTTTGTATTTTGTTTCAAAATTAACTAAATTAATTTTCTCCTGTATGCATATACGCGTATGTACAATCTTTTAAATATATATAACCGTCCACACGTTCCCTGCTACGAAGGAATTGAAATTAGCTTGTAAAGTACATTTCGTCATTGAGTAAGTTCACGGTCCAGACGCCGTTTTTTCTTAAACGCTGTTTTATAGAGTTCATGTTCTAGTCTGTATTGCAAAAAGATGCACAACTGAGCGATTCGCTTGCTTGTAGAATCCGCTTCTAAGTGACGACCTACTCTCGATTGAGCCGGTCCCAGGATGCTTCCTCCGTGAGCAGACGCTGGAAGAAACGCGGTCGCATTTTCGCCAGTTGAAGTGCTCGATGGAGAAAATCTTCGCCAGCGCCCAATTTCAGTCGGATCGTCTACAAAGAGTTGCTGCCGCGTTACTCGACGCGGTCTGGCCCTGCGAAACCTTCCACTGGAGTATTTTCATAGAGTTTGCCGAGAAGCTATACGGAGGCAATCTCAAGACGGTCACGGGTAAATAACGGGTAATATTAGGAATGAGTTCATTGTCGTGGTTGTGTGCTCGCTTCTAGTCATGCGATCTGGTAGTTTGTGGACAAATCATTTATTCCAGGCCAAGCCATTGAGCAAGTGTACGTATATGATAACGTATAGGGCGCTACGCGTGTCTTGTTTTGCATCAGGACACGCTGTATGCCTTCGTCTAAAGCGTACCAGGAGAGAAAGGTGCTTTAGGCAGACGACAAAAGGCTCATTTTCGTAACCTTCGTTAGGTCACAAAGGACTCGACACACACAGCCCTACGTTACATTCGACGTCTTCTACGCATATGCTCAACCGTGCTTCAGTTGCTTAGCTACAAATCCATAGATTAATGCAGTCCTCTGGTTTTTCTCTATGCTGCGCAATCGTAGACATTTACCGAGTGTGCTGTCCCCCTGGTTCAACATTTGCCTGCGTCTACGATGTCCTTTGCGCTTTGGCTTGCCTCGAGCCAGCCACGGATCACGGCGACGTCTCCGGAGAGATGCGTTGCAGGTGATTACACTGTAACAAATTATAGGGTAAAATAACATACTTTCGAGATAGAGGGGTAAATTCTTTACCTTAAGTTGATTATAACAATCATTTACTTAAACATTATTTTAAGGTAAAATTAATTATGGTAAACATTTAGTTCTTTAAAATTAATTTTAAATGACTCATTTTTTCTACTCATGACGGAGCCCGAACAACGTGTAGCGATTTTAAAACGCCGAATCTGTTATAGTCTTGAGAAAATAGCCCCTACAAGATAATCGTGTTTCTACGTTGACCGGAAGCAGAAAATTCTCATCTTGACGCCTAAAAGACATTCACGTTATATATGATTGAAGAGATTACACAGAACAAGTTACCAACCTTATTCTGCGTGATTTCTTAATTCAACTTGATTAGGCGCTGCGAAGCTAGCGAGTGCTGAATGATCGTTTTTGTTGGTACGTTGCTTTGTCGATCGCAGGCTAATTTTTCGCATGTACGACCGTGATGAAGACGGAATGCTGAGTCCAGATGAGTTAGCGGCAATCGTTCATCAGGTAGAGACCGTAAAGGCGGCGGGGGGCCTGCTTGAAACTGCGCGAAGAGAAGCCGCCGTTGTTGAAGCTCGCAAAGTGTTTGATTTGAGGGAAAACGAGAATCTTTCGCTCGTTTCCTTCCTTACAGGCGTCGGAAATCTGCGTTTCCGCGGCACGTCCCTACTCTTCCGAGCGCCGCACTCAATTTTCCACTACCTTGACGCGGAGCCGTAAGAATTCACGCATTCGTTTCTCAATTCAATCGTTTATCTACGGGTAAATAGTAGTTGGCACCATCAAAAGGTTTTAATAAAGTAAAATAGCTCCAGGTGGGAGATGTCGTCAAATTGCCGTCGTAAAGCCAAGTTGATTGTTGCGTATTTACATTAGCATCGAGCAGGGGCCGAATTCCAAACGTCGACGAGCACTTGACAGGGAGCCGACGGACTACACGCTGGCAGAACATTCCGTGCGGGTCCGCCGAAGTGGGGCCGTTTGCGACGTCCTTTCTTGGTGGAGCGTACAACACCGGGATGAGACTGACATAGAGAATCACAATAGGCTGCGGGGCGGAGCTGACGGAAACGATCTGAAGGTTGTTAACTTTGGCCCATCGGAGATGGACAAGCAGAGTCGACGCGACCTCCGACTCGGCAGAACGATCTCAATAAACGCATTTAACGAGGTAATTTCCCGGAAGATCGGAGTGACTTTGTTACTCTTTGTCGGCATGATATGCGCGCGGTTGCGCTGTAAATAATGAACTGAGTTTTTTCAAAGACGAACCTTGCATTCGCTTGCTGTATCTGGCAATTGTCCAAGCGTCGAGGATAGCTGTGAGTCATGTCGAGCTAATGAGGGATTTGATCGTTTGCGCGCCTACTGAGTAAACGATAATCGTTGCTCGGGTATGAGAAAATAACCAAAGCTAGAAGCGAGCTTTCCAGCTGAAAGATTTCCCGAGTTTAACTGCGCTTCATCTGTTCCCAAAACAGCGGAATCACTCGAACGAGTTGCTTGTTGCTCTTCGTTACTTCGAGCAAAGCGTGAATGCCTCGGAAAAGCATAACCCTAAAGAGGCCTTCCAGTGGGGTGACGTTGACCGCAATGCTCTGGCAACCTGTCTGATCAAAGTCTGCAACGAGGTCGAAAAACTGCTACTTAAGGAAGATCGTTTACTCCGCCTACAAAGTCCTGTCTACATTCTCGGCGATATACACGGAAACTACAAGTAAAACATAACTAGGACATAAATAATCACATGTTGGATATGTTACGTGTCCTGACTAATTTCTTTAGCAGTACTGAGAGACGAGAAAAAATCACACGTAGACGCGCAGACGTAGAATATATGTTATTTTCTAACATACAAAAAAGTTTAAGAAACAATTAAAACATAATTTTTCTTTAACTAGTCTGCAACATTATTATAATTGGCCGTCTGACCGGCGAGAGGTTTTATTAATAGTATTGTTCTGTGCTGTTACTTTTCGTTGGTGCTTCTTGATCCCGTTCGTGAAGGGACCTCGTGTGCTTCGAGAAAGCGCTATGGCGTATGGGACCGGTGGTAACCCCCTGCACATTCCTGTTCCTCGGCGATTTTGTTGATCGAGGACCGAACTCAATTGAAGTCGTGGCCCATTTGTTTGCCAACAAGCAACTGGCTCCAGACAAATTCTTCCTTCTCCGAGGCAATCATGAAGTGCGCGGCGTGCAGAAGATGTTCAGCTTCTACAAGTGAGTTCGCGAGACGGCTGAGATTTTGTACGCTCGTACACGGTTAAATCTGTTGGTGGTTTTTATAAAGTCTTAACCAAATACATCATGAAAAAAGATTTGATTTCAAGTTGTTTTCTAAATGATTATATATATATATATATATATATATATATATAT